>JAVTVY010027117.1:0-11763 GCA_036873755.1 Hanleya hanleyi
AATTTTAATTTATTTAGTATGTTTTTAGTTGTGTTAATTGTTTTGCGAAATAAAAGTCAAACAAATCGTCTGGCAGCGTTCGGCCATCATACATATGCCGAATGTCGAAATCGGATCCGTAGCTTATTTTTTATATAAGTTGTGAAAAGTTTAACCATATTTACAACGAGTCCATGCACACGTACTCCTTGTGAGTTTACTGAGATATTCCATTCCAAAGAACTCGTCATATTTTGATGAATCGACGGGAGGGACGTTCAAATGAGGAGTTATATCCGGACATTTCCCATTTATACATTGAATAGGTGTCGTTGTGGCGGAATGCCTGCGAAGAAAAATGGGCCATGGATATATTTATATATGCCGCCGGTATATGCATACAGAAAGATTATTCCGGTATAATTTAATTTGCTCATAATAAGTATATTGATTGCAAGCACTTCCATTTAAGTAGACAGTTATTGAAATGTAGACACGCACGACATCCCGAGTAGTCGTTATACTATGAATAGGTGTCATTATGGCGGAAGAACTGCAGAGACCGCCAGAATCTACAAGGACACGTGGGAGCCTGTCCGATATTAAATGCACTCTATCTGGCTGAGATATGTTGAGTGTGCCACAACCAGTACATGGTTTATTACTAGAAAGACAAAATGCTCCACACTATATTATTTTATCAATTACCCAAACATTCAAGAGTGATTCTAACCTTCATATGCATATCCGGGTACTTTGTACACTACATCACTGAGCGGCGTCACTGAACGTCGAATGTCGGCGTCATCGGCGTCACCGAACGCCGAATGTCTAAATGCATAGTGAAATGTCTAAGTGTCAGGTTTTCTCCCGATATCGAACACATTTAACGGCGTTTTGCTCACTTGGGATCGTACCGATTATTGATATCTAGGGGCAGCGATGAGATGTCGATATGCTGAATTGATATTTTGCCTTTGCCCGTAATGAGCAAGCCGGATCCGCACGATTTTAGCGACACGCCCAAATGCCTAAAATAATGCGAGCTATATCATATAATATGTGAGGTACATATATGAGCATTAGCCAGTGAGAATCTTGGCATCGCATGCATATATTGATAACATCATTAAGAAAAGAAAGAAGTGTTTTCGGATCAAAGATTTGTAAACGTCATCAGCAAAAACCTTATTCCTTGCTTCTTGCATCTAAAATCGACAAAATATACACAAACTATATTTGAACGTTACTTCACAGTTTCCTTTAATAATTAGTATGTCGTTTGGAATGATGTCCATGTTAACCCTACCAGGCCGGGCAGGGAGGCAAAATGACCCCCCTACCAAACTTTCTCCGGAACAACAGAAAATTGAGAGCTAACCCTCCGTCACTCTACAGTTGATCATATTATAGTCATTTTCAGCCTATTTTCATATCCCCCCCCTCCGAGTAAATTGAGTGAATTCAAGATGGCGTCCACGTGGTGCACCAGAAAAATGATTTTCTTTCTTCATTTTTCTTCAAAATTTCTGTTTTTCCGCGATGGAAAGTGGCCAAAAACTATTTTATTTCAAATTGACCAATTTATCACGCTTGGAAATTGCATAAATAACAAATTCGAAAAATCTGACTGAAAATTCGACCAAAAAATGTCGTTTTTAAAAATGACATTGTGACGTTATCAAAGCTGCAATCTTGGATTTTGTTACATTTTCTGGTAGACCTTGACACAGAGGTATATTGCGGTAAGTTTCATACTCCTAGCTGAAGGGGTAAGAAAAATAATTAGGGGGGAGGCGAAATGGTCCCTCCCCAGGCCCGGTTATGTTTCGTTATGTTAAAACGTTTCGATTGTTTTGAAATGTACCCAAGCTGCCAATGGTTGCAGTAGTTTAGAATTTCCATGGTCATTTTCGCACAGGAATTTCTACATTATCTCCGGAACGACAAAAAATAGAGAGCTAAAACTCCGTGACTTTATAGTTTTTCATATTTAGGTCATTTTGAGCCTATTTGCATAACCCCCTGAGCAGAGGATCATGAGTAAATTCAAGATGGCGGCCATTTCATTTCACATCAAATAAATATATACTAATTTATCATGCAGTTTCTGCGGAGAAATTGCATAAATAAAAAATTCGAAAAATCGACCAAAAACTGCCGTTTTCAAAAATGACATCATTGTGACGTCATCAAAGCGGCCATCTTTGATTTTTATACATTTTCTGGTAGCGCTTGACCCAAGGGTATAGTGTGGTAAGTTTCATCCCCCTAGCTCAAGGGGTAAGAAAAATAATTAGGGGGTGGAGGGGGGCATTTCGCTCCCTCCCCTCTCCAGGCCACAACAGGTCCCCAAAAGCCCAGGCCAGATAGGGTTAACCTGTGATATTCAGTAGTATTACAAGGCTGAAAGAATTTTCGCCTCAGGATGTTTGTTTATTTTTGTATCCTATTATATAACAACTAAGGAAAACAATTGTGGACGTACGCCGAATTTCAGTCCTGTATTGTGCATACGCTAATATCCGGTCATTTGTTGGGGGAAAATAGGTCGACACGAGTCTGAGCAGAGAGTTTCTTTCAGGGGGAGTAAACAGTGCGGTAGTTTGTTTATGAGAATGAGCTGTCTCACCTGGAAATAAAGTCGAATCCGATAAAAGTTCTCTGCTTCAAATAAATGTTCTGCTTCATAATACCCTGAATATTATTCATTCATTCCCCCTCAAAATTGACCTGGAATCCTATGCATTGTATCTATACGTCTCTTACTTTATGTGATTATTGATGTAATAAGTGTGGTAGGCCAGATTCACGTTGTCGAGTTGACGTTCTATATTACTGAAGGGTCAGTCTCAATTTTTTTTTTTCGGGAGATGAAGTTGCTCATTGTTACGAAAGTCAGTCCATCGTGGCCAGGCAGTTTTTGTCCTAGACAACGAAGGTTAAAATCATCTCAGAACACTGTGTAATTCCCTACTTAATAAATACTAGCCAATCCATCCATATTATAAAACAACGCGTATGCCATTAGTGATTCAGGCTTACATGTCTGTTAAGAGACTGCCATTGGCCGTATCTCTTTACAATTAGGTCCAAGATGATTTCAGGTGCCGCTCTTTTATTTAAACACTTGTCTCGGATATTCAAATGAGTCTCACACGGCGGCAGGAAATAAAAATCTTCAGACCTTTCTCGGCTCCTGATCGTTTCATCGATGATCTTGACTCGCCGAGGAACAATTTGATCTAGCATTGCCGAGTATAAATCAAAATATAATACCTGAGTGGATGGGTGAATCGATTTGTGCGGTGAATATGTAAAACAAATCGAATTGATTCTGTATATCAGGATATCAGCTCAAATTAAGTTTTCCATATCCTGATAGCCTTCGGTTAGCCTATGTAACTGACTCTTAAAAATATCCCGACATTTCCTTTGATAATTTCTACTGGCTGTCAATGGATCAGATTTCAGGCTTGGGGATAGTATGTTAGATTATATTGCTGAGACATATCTGGATATCGTTATTGACTCTTCTTGTCTTTTGGGAACCTACGCTAAAACCTGTGCCATCAATTGTACACCGAATATACTGGTATCTCTCTCACAATAAATGATTATAACTCCAATTATAACCTAGAGCACAACCGGCGTAAATGTAAAATATCGGAATAGACTCATACCGGGTAGTCACACCATAGTCAATGTATACTGTAAATAAAATTAACCTTGCCACAAAGGTTTTCGTCTATGGTGAATCATATACACACTTTTGTTATATACATCAGCTTTCATCTCATACACATGTTGGTCACCAAATCAAAGCAACATAGCGATCTTTTCTGGTCAGGCAAATATGAGATCAAATATGCATATCTTCGTTGGAACATTGGCGGTATTGTATATTGACCCCTCCCTTACAAACCAATAAGCTGGGGAATTTGTGGGGTTTATGTCGGGCCAGCTGTGTAGGGATCATGTGGGGAAGGTGTAGGACAGCCAATGTGGGGAATGTGTAGGGATTTGGTAAAATCCCCACATTAGACTATCCCAACGTCAGCCCCACGTGTTCCCTACGTGTGGGGATGATGCGGGGAACTATATTTAAAGCTGGTATGGGATCGACCCACAATATTCCTGCAGTAAGTCCAGCATGGTACAGAAAACCCCACAATATCCCCACGTGGGGAATCTGCGGGGCAGTAATTCCAGCATGGGATGGAAAACCCCACAATATCCCCAAGTGGGAAATCTGCGGGGCAGAAAACCCCACAACATCCCCATGTGGGGAATCTGCGGTGCACTAATTCCAGCATGGGACAGAAAACCCCACAACATCCCCATGTGGGGAATCTGCGGGGCAGAAAAGCCCACAATATCCCCATGTGGGGAATCTGTGGGGCAGTACTTCCAGCATGGGACAGAAAACCCCACAACATCCCCACATGGGGAATCTGCGGGGCAGTAATTCCAGCATGAGACGGAAAACCCCACAATATCCCCAAGTAGGGAATCTGCGGGGCTGAAAACCCCACAATATACCCACGTGGGGAATCTGCGGGGCAGTAATTTCAGCATGGGACAGAAAACCCCACAACATCCCCACGTGGGGAATCTGCGGGCAGAAAACCCCACAATATACCCACGTGGGGAATCTGTGGGGCAGTAATTCCAGCATGGGAGAGAAAACCCCACAATATCCCCAGGTGGGGAATCTGCGGGGCAGTAATTCCAGCATGGGACAGAAAACCCCACAATATCCCCACGTGGGGAATCTGCGGGGCAGTAATTCCAATTTGGGGCAGAAAACCCCACAAAGAGGTATGGCAACATCCCCACAGTAACCCTACAATATCCCCATGTGTGGGGATGTCGTGGGGTTGTCGCCCCCGAATGTACCAACAATGGGTTATTTTCCAGGTAGTTATTTGGGAGTGGGGAATGAATTGGGCAGAGCACTCTGCAGTATCCCCACAAATGGGGAAATTACGGGGCAGGGTGCACAAAACACCATCTGTACGGAATTCCTGGGGTGTGGGGGAGGGGGGCATCTTCTATCTATAAGGGCATGTCATTTGTACAGACTGTCTAGTCTGTCCGGATTCCTCCTGCAATATCATCCATCCCTTAAAATAACCACCAGCAGAAGCAAAATCCACGCATATTTCACCTTTTATTCTTTAGCAGCATAAAATATACATTGTACCATGTCTTAAAACACCTGAGCACAAAATGGGAAGCACATTGAAAGTCTGTGTCAAGTAGAATGGTTTTTCATCCCTCAAAGGTTTAAAAAAAATCTGTCTTGGTCTTTTCCCACCTGTTGTGGGATGGCCTTTAGCATTCCTTGGGGGACTGTCGTTGTCATCGTCAGAGGATGACGAATCCACGGCAGATGAGGGTGAAGCTGAAGAAGAGTCCACCAGCTCTTCTGACATGTGGAGATCATGCTTCTTCATTGGTGTTTTCTGGCGGATTCTACCTGACCTTGCTGCATCATGGCATTTCTGAGTGATGCCTCTCCTTACTTTGGACCACGGTGTGCCCTTGAACTGATTGCAAACATAACCTGGAAGTCAAACAATGAAAAACGATTAGTATATTCTGAATGCCCAAGCTATCGTAATAAATTAATACAGGAAACAAATATGGTTGAACATACAAATATTTCAGTTTCATGATGGCAGTCAAACAATGACCCCTACAAAGCTGGCTAAAACAAAACACAATAAATTCAGATCACTCTCATCACTGATCAGATCATTTATGTTCATATAACTAACAGCATAGAACAAGTAATAACATAGAACAAGTAATATTTTTTCAAAGGTGATTGTACGATAAGGCGGGATTTTGGTCTATACGTGGTGTGGTTGAAATCGAAAAAATAAAATGTCCTAAAAATACTTAGGTTTTAATGTAACGGCAAGAGAAAATATAAGTACACAATATGTGAAAGTTTTAGTGCGGTTGCGTTATGATTATAGTTATCACATGAAACTGAAATCCACAACTTGTGCTATTTCGTGAAAAAAGGTCTAAATCTAGTCCTTCCGACACGCATTTAGACGCGAAGGACCCCTTGGACCAGAACGCCATTTAACCTGGTGTTGTGTGATAACATTATATTCCCACTGCTGGAAGATCTTTTTGGTCCAAGGGGTCCTTCCTACTAAAAAATGAAAAGTTATGATTCATAACGTTTGAAGTTTTCGTGAGTAGATTAAAGTGACAAAATAGCCTGTTGCAGTTGTTCATATGTCGTGATGTAGTGGATACGCACGTTGGATCACAAACGCCTCAAAATTTTCTTTTACCGAGTTCAATTCCCAGGAGGTCAACATGTGTGACGTCGACAAGTTATTTCAATCTTTCTCATTTTTGTAAAAAAACCCAAAACATTCAGTATATCTGAAATAAGATTTCAGACTATCATTGACATTATGAACCAATTAAATGTAAAACAAGCTGAATAGCTAGCAGGTCCTCTGCCAAGTAGCCTATTTGAGAGCATACAGCATATACCCTTCCAATATCTCCTTGAATATAACTTGGGAAGTGGATATGTGTATGTGGAAGGAGACGTTTATCTGGAATTGTTGAGACAAGTTGAGGAGGTTTGGGAAGCAGTAATGGGTAGTGTAAACCTGGAATGCAAGTCTGTAGTTGTATATGGATTTGTGGACGGTGAGGTTTATACATCGTTGGGTGGAATAGATCTCAAAATATCGCGTTCACAACACAGATGGGTACAATATGGGCGAGTGAAATGATGGCCAATTGCAGCCATATTGGATTACATACCACCTCAATGAAACATCAATACCAATGGCCGTCTAACTGATGCGAAGCACCTTCTCAATTTTGAAGTCAATCGAACGAATTGTTCTCACGATACCGCGTTCACAAGATGCAGGACAGACGGAATCAAAGATGGTCAATGGCAGCCATCTTTGATTACATACTACCTCAATGAAAATCAATACCAATGGCCATCTAACTGATGTGGAGCACCTTCTCAAGTTTGAAGTCGATCGGATTAATTGTTCTCGAGATATCGCGTTCACAAGATGTGGGACGGATGGAATCCAACATGGTAAATGGCAGCCATCTTGGATTACGTACCTCTGTGAAAATCAATACCAATGGCCAGCTAACTGATGTGAAGCACATTCTCAAGTTTGAAGTTGATCGGTCAATTTGTTCTCGAGATATCGCTTTCACAAGATGCGGGACGGACGGACGGACGGAAGGACGGACGGACGGCTAGCATTTCCAAGTCCTCCCACCACTTCGTGGCGGAAATATTGTTTACCGATGACACGATACCGTGTGGACATTACGGGCCAGTCAAACGTTGAACTCGAACGATCAGTCGCTACCTGTTACAACGGCAATATATTCGCCCAAATTGTGTATTTATTCTCCAATATGTGCATGTAAAATCGACTGCAAATCCAACGTGGTGAAATAATAACGTCTTGGTACCGAACATATGTGAAGCTATGATGGTTCACCGTAACATTCAGTCCATTGATTGACAGTTGCCGCCGAGGACAAGTTGTACATTTCATTGTGATTGACAGATGAAGAGAAGAAATGTACATTCCTGTGAGTCGGCTGGCTGTGGGCAAAAACCCCGCCTTACAATACCATCTCCTTTATATACGAAGCTGTGCATCTGAAAACCTCTCGATTCTTCGATAACTCCAAGTTATCAGGCCACGGAAACCTGATTCATAGTGAGCAGTTTGATGGTATTCGAGATATGGATCATTAATGATCTTGCATGAGGCTTTCTATGGTCCTGGCCCTATGCATGCGTGATGCAAGTTAAGCTTGCCTAGGAATTATCATTCTCACGGCTCACTTTCGTATTGAACAGTTGAATAGTAGGTATCATTAATGATTTACATGATTAAAGATGGCCACCAAGGCTTCTGCCCGATTTGAAAGTCTCTTGATTCATCAATGATGTATCCCAACATTTGTATCGAACAGTTGAATGGTATGGTATCGGCGATATGTATCACTCATGATTTTGCATAAATTAAAGTTTCCTGGTATATCAATGCAGGGCTTCGTGTTTAGAATTAGTGCGTGAGCTAAAAATAGCTCGCGTCAAAATATTTAGGAGAGGGTATTTAAAAGTCAGCCGAGTGATTGCAATATAATACAGTATAAAATGTGACAGTTTACGTGAGCCAAAAAACGCGAGTGTTTACGTGCAGGTGAGCTATCATTCGTGCTAAACACGAAGCCCTGCAATGATGTTTTCCAACTTTCTATGGAACAGTTGAATGATATCTGAGCATCTTCGTGTAAGTTAAGACTCCTTGACCAACTAATAAGGAAGATACAGTCCAGACAACAATGCAGCAGTTGCCGCTAAAGACTCATAGCTCGGTGGGAGATCATTGAAAGGAGAAGTAAATAGAACCTGGCAGTGTACATTCACAGCATACTGGTGCTCTTCAATGTAAGTTTCAAACTTGTCCTGTCATTAGTAACCATGATATGGACTGGATAAGCATATATTGAAGGGCCATAACTCTGGGAGAATCATCATGACAGGCAAAAGAATGTGACAACGCACATCAGTAAGGTACTAAGCATCTTCATGTATGTATCGATCAAATAGCAGCTGAGATATCATTGACGGTACAGTTAGGCAATACAAAAATGATTTCTGTATTCCCCTTCATAGTGGGGGGGGGGGCGTGACAGCCGCCAACCTTGGCAATGTGTAACTGATGTGTTCCATGTTCTAACAGATATGAATAATTTACTTCAACTTACACTATGTCGCTCAGCCAGTTCCTGTGACACAAAGCCTGGGAGAGGTGTGTCTACATTGGTCTGGGTTGGGAGAAGTTTGTTGCCATACTGTTTCTCCAGAAAATACAACTTTGTGATTTTTTCCATCGTCACTATTCGTGAAGACTGCAGTACCAACAGGGACCTGTTTTACCACTTAAAAGACAATAAAAAAAGTATTATAAAACATTTCATCAGAAGGCAATATGGATCTGTTACTGGGAACATATTTGAAACAACCTTGAAACTCTTAACCCCTTATGTACAGTAAGTCAAGGGGCTGGCCCTGAAACATGACCGGTAAATAATAAGCTACAAATAACTGGTTTGACACCCCTTTCCCCACAACTGGTGGGACATCCCACCTCTTAGAAATGAACAGGATATCACAGTTTTTTCTCAGACATGCAGTGATTATAAGATTTCCTCACCTCCAGGTGTAACTTCCTTTCCTTGTAGGAGAGGATAACTGGTATCCACATGAGGTCCACAAGCCAATCTAATACATTATCCTGTTACCAATTCACACAATGGGTGGGGTCCAATATTTGCCTGTTCCTATAGATCATTGAAATACAAACACAATTATTTATATTAGATACAACTCAATCAGGGCAGTATACATTCTGTAGCAAATTATTGTTACCTGAATAGAGAGGCAGAAATGCATTTTAGTATCAAATTACATTAAAGGAATCTGTCATTCTGATCTGCCCGATCTTGCAGACCGGTGATGCCACTGAAGACCAGTACATGCCAGGCAAGAAACACCGATAGGACCAACAGAATACTGTTAAACGTGACAGTTTTATAGTCTAAAGTACCGGTTATAGAACAGAATTTCATATTTTAAACTGTGCTCTCAGCCTATTTTACTTGTAAACAGAAAATTCATTCCGTTGCAAATAAAAATCAAATTTCCTTTCCATTGAGAGCAAATTAATGGAGGTAAATGTAGATGAGGTGTTCGGCCAACGACATACAAACTACTATACATGTATACTTCTAGTCAGCTGTGCATTAAACAGAATAAAAAACAAACAAACAATTCATATTGCAATAATGAAGTGTATCAATGACTAGTAATTAATCAATCCAGATACAGTCATTGAAGGGATATTTACTCTACCTTGGAGTCACTGTTCAAATCTTTGTACTCTTCTGATGGGGGAATGTCCATGACATGCTCTGGTTCCATGACAACATCACCCTTGAAATTATCATTTCGGTCATATGCTTGCAACCTGATAAAAAAAAGATGTATTCAATAGGAGTTTTGCATCTCCCCCCCCCCCCTATCCCAATTTATTTATTATTATTTTTGTTTTTCAATAATAATAAATACATTCCTGGCCTGGAATAGTTTCATATACAGAAATTTTTCTCTGTTCTTTCCATATAGCATGACTGCCCGGTTATTGGACACTTTTTATGAATAAGAGTCTGCAGGTCGGCCATGCAACCACGTATGGCCGAGAAAGTAACACTGGATAAAAGACTACATCTTCAGTGATAAATCGCCATAAAAAAATATTGAAGAAAAAATACGGGGAGAGACTGGGAACAGTTGAAACGCAGGGACCATTCACGGCATGAAAATGCAAGTTTGCGCCCAGTTATTGGACACTTTTTCAGTGATGGATTTATTTGAAACTAATCAACTTATTGTCATATTGTTTATCCCACAGTCTTTAGTAAACCTCCAAGAATATTTAAACATGAATCAGCACTGAAGCCCACAAATGAGTTTTGGAATGAGAGTCGAAGATTCAATCTGTTCTAAATTTTGCAGTTTTTGGGAGTGTCCGTTATCCTTGGCTGTCAATCAGTGCTATTGCAAGTGTGAGCCACATGTCATGCTATCGTAAACTGGCTGATCCCCGGAATTGTTCTGTTCTTAGACGGAGTGGCGGGGAGAAATTTACATCGTCTGCCAAACGCTGGTCGCGTTGCACACTAAGACTCAAAATGAAGATTCTCTATATTTGTGGGAACATTTTCAGTAAAATTTCGCTGAATTTAATCAAACTTGCAATCAGGAATGAAACTGAGAAACTGGAGGAAATTTTCTAACGCATTTTTTCACCCAAATTTGTGGCACTATTACCGACCCGCATGAGGGCTTAACGTAGACAAATTCCGTGAGTAAACATAAATTTATTAGCATGTCTTTGTAACTCTACTGTAAAATTAAATTTGTATTACAGTTGTCATGTAATATTCCCAGAAAATAGCCCCACTGGGTCTAGGTGTCCAATAATAGGGCCTGTCCAATAACCGGGCAGTCATGCTAAACATATATTCTGACCGGACAGATCACCATATCAAATCTAAAACTAGCGGTCAGTAAAATTAACTTAGTGATATCGTGTTGGTTCGAAAACAGGTGATTTCACCCCTGTACCTTAACGACCAGCTGTTTGAATATCCATCCCGTTTTAGGGACAGAAATTTTTAAATAAATCGGAAATAAACATTCACTTTTTAGGTCATAACAGTAATACTGCGAACAGTTTGTAGGCCACGAAAATGGGGTGCACGTCAATAGGTATAATACGATTTGACATGTAAATCAAAACACCTTACCGCTCGACTAATTCATGTTTTCTTCCCGATAGTTTAGCTTTCCGTTTCCTCAGTTCATCCTTTATGTCTTTCAGCGTCCATTCTTCGTATTTATTCGCCATCTTAACGTCTTGGTGAAGAAAAATCAACCAAGTTCGTAACGTATATTTTTGACAGCAGCTTCAACATGGCACTCAGGAAAAGACAACTCCTACAGCGGGACCGACAAGACACGTGGCGCCGCACAGCGGCAAAATCACGTACGGTCCCTATTGTGTGTGACAGAGGTGATCATATAATACTATCTGGGACGAATACACCCAGGTTATAATTAGTTTATATGCTAGAAACGTTGGAAACCTAAATATACTCGGCTACAGCACAGACAACGTGTTGTACTTT
>JAVTVY010027118.1:0-11346 GCA_036873755.1 Hanleya hanleyi
AAATGCACAGAATGCATCCAGATACAGAATCAACAATTTACAAGATTTTCTTGCAAAAATTAATTTTCCAATCAGATTCTGTGATTGTCACTTCCTGTTTGTCAAATTTGCATGATAACCAATAAACTGACAGAACTGGCCCTTCCGGTTTAGCTTCTGGTCCTATTGTGCAAGCCTCTCACTATTTTATAAATGGACAAAACTGTATCAACTTACGATCCACCAGTGACCTGGAACCGACCTGACCAAGTCTGCCTGATGCTGAACATAGATATTGTCTGCCCGACGCTAGACTTGGGGACTGTCTGCTTGGTGCTCCTGGACTTGAGGACTGTCTGCCTGGCGCCCCTGGACTTGGGGATGATCTGCCTGACACTCCGAGACTTTGAGACTGTCTGCCTGGCAACCCTGGACTTTTAGACTGTCTGCCTGGCACACTGGGGCTTTGAGACTGTCTGTCTGACACCCCTGGACTTTGGAACTCTCTGTCTGGCACCCCTGAACTTGAGAGCTGTCTGCCAGATTCTGAACTTCGAGGCCATGATGGTCTGCCTGGCTCGGTAGGCCTATTTGGAGATGCAGATGGCCGGACTCGTGCTGGATTTGTAGATGGTCTGCCAGGTGCTAAATTTAAGAGAAACTAGATTTCAGCATATTGTTTTCATTTTGTGAAAACACAAGAACTATAGCCTGAGTAGTCTCCCCTGATGCTAAAGTTGGCAACGAAATGATACAACAACAACACTGAAGGAATGAGCATAAGAGATGGTTGAATGCTCAATTTAAGCATCGAAGCAAGATACACAACTAAAAGTATACATTTCTGGGGATATCGATCAGTAGACTTTTAAAAAAACCTGCGAATCATTGGGAACTCAGAAGTTGATGATCTGATGTTTGGTGAGAAGCTACCAGTTCTTGGAACCGGGTTGAATCGTCATGTAGAATATCAAGTTGGGGTTCATGTTAGCACACATAAAACCAGTAGGTATACCATGAGTAGTCTCCCCTGATTCCAAAGTTAGCAAGATACCAAGAACTAGAATAATGTCATAGGCATATTTAGAAAATTGACAACTTTGCCATTTAAATAGTGTGAGTGAGTTAGTGTTCAGTCATATAGCAATGATATAGCTAACTACGATATGATTAGCTGGACATGTGTGACTATCCATCTACAGCCATCATGTAGAGGATATTAATTCCACTTTCTTGGCAACAGATATGGTACAAAACTAATGCTGCTCATCAACTTGGGGGCTGCTATTTAAGTTGTACCCAAGCCAATCGAAGCAACATATAGATATCTGGGAAGGTACATCTTGCTTAAACTCACCATTCTCCCACGACTCTGGGTCTAGATTTGAACATGGGCTCCATTCTTCTGAAATAGATGCATACAAATTACTCGATTAAATCAGGAGTAAAAAAATGATTTCAAAAACCCCTTTCCCCTGCATTACACTAAAAATACTCTTGGTAAAATTAATAGGCCTGGTAGAAATGTGGCTAATCTGTCACTGAATAACAACCTGTATATTTGGGGATGATCGATGATGTGTCCAGAGGAATGATTAATAATTATTTGAATTACTAAAGAAATTGATGATATATTCATGTCTTTCTCACTTTATTGATCAAGTAAAATATTGAGTCGTTGTAAAGGTGAAGTGAAAAATAATTTCAATATTTAACAGACCCGGGGTTAGTCATTTTGAAATAATGAACTTTTCACATAGACTAAGTATTTCAGAATTGACAAATGCCATAATTACTGTCAGACATTCAGCTGGATTTGATATTTCGAATAAACTTACCACTGGCACGACCAGTGAATTGTGTAACTGCAGAAGTGGATTCACTTCTGGTAACTGTGAATCTGTCACTTCCATGTCCAAGGCTCGGGTTCTTGCTTACCGGAGGCGGTATTGGTAACTTTCGAGCCACTGGTTGCTGAAGCTTCGATCCAACTAGAGCAGGCCTCCTTTCACATGAGTCTTCACCATCATCACTATCACTATACCTCTGAGGGGACCTTGTTTTATGGAAGAAATATATATTTAGTTATTCGTCCAGAGCACCCTTACATTTAAACTTATTAACCTGAAGATCGACCAAAGAACATGAAGAAAATAAAATCAAAGACATTGATTTCAGTAACACCCGGACATCAATCACGATTTTTGTTTCGTGCCATCAATTATATAACACAAATTCACCATGGCTGGCTTTATAGTCGGGGAAAAGCAGTATTTAATAGTATTCAGCTCTCAGACTTCCGGCTAGGCTTAATTCAGACCCTCCTAGGACGATTGGGTCATGATTGTGACAAGACCTTCAAATAATTTTTTTTATCATGGTGGAGTAAATGTATGGGCAATATCTTAATTTTGTGTTAAACCACCAATAAAAAAAATCTGCCCAATAAAAGTTTTGGAGAAGGATCTTTATGATGGGTAGCCTTGGTAGGATTATCATAAGCAAACTCTTTTCAACTTTTTCCAGGCAACTATCAATAATCATCAACTAATCTGGAACCAACCGTTTTCTTCTTTTAGAATGGCGTGTGCCATTACAACCCTCATCTTCCCCTTCACTTGCTTCTGTGGTCTGTAAATCACTCATATCCTCTGCAAGTACCAATTTCTGCCTGGCTTTATCATACGATTCTGGAAGAAAAAAAATCGCTCCACCTATAACTCATGTTTAAAGAAGGCCTGTATACTAGAAAAAAATCATGATGCATGTAGTGGGATCCTTTTCGTGCAGTGTCAAAGTGAAGGGGGGGGGGGGGACCTGATAGAGTTGATAGAGTTAAAGAGCCAAAATATTAAAATTTAATATTTTATTTTTAAAAGTACAAAGTCTTCTCATACTAGCATACACAGTTCGAAACAGTACCTGTCCCAATTGATAGATATACGGAATATTGGAAAACTTGCTGTGGACATCACATTTTGATTCTTCGTAACAGAATGAGGCCTAAAACAAATCCTGTGTTTCCGGTAACATGCATCAGAAAAAATAGGGTAGGTAGGTAGGGATTTTATTTTTTTTTGAATTTTTTTTACATGGGAGCTAATGGAATAAGCATTATTTTATTCTGTTCTTTGTACTACACAACCAGAAAGAGTTCCATTTTGAACTAATGACATTTATGCATAAATGTTTGTGAATTAAATATTGCGTAAATATATACATCAGTGTTTGAGTTAATTATTTCTCTTCTGTTAAATAAGACCATGGCCTAAAAAAGTTGAGGTAAATCATGGTCATTTTGGATTTAGGTGGGTAAGCTAAAAAATCTATTCATCCCTCTAGTGAACCCAATACCCAAGTTGCGAGAATGTTTTGTTCTTGAGATATAACGCAGCAAGGAAGCTTTAATCCGACACTGCTCCACCATTGTTCTGTTTTGTATTGGTCTGTGGTGGCCTAATTTGGCTAATTATAAAAATTTTGTTTCCGTCATTTTTTCGGCATGCCTCGCATAATACATGTACATATTCCACCCGGGGCTTTCGACAAATTCAAAAACGTGACCTGGTTATGAGACCTACATTCCTTGGGAGTATATTGTGGTGAAATTATGAAGTGATCGTGAACTTTGAATTTTGCATCCAATTCACTCTTTTTGGGGCAATTTCATACTTCAGGACCTATGTGATCTACTTTGGAATGTGCTTTGGACAAATAAATATATCCCATTCATTTACGTTTGATGAACAAAGGGCCATAACTCTTGAAAATATAACCGAAAGCAGAGAAACTTCACACTGCACAACTATGGGGTACTGACCACATGTCATGCAAATTCCATAATTGTCCATACAATATTAACCGAGATCCAACCCGGACAAGTCCCAATTCACAAAGATTTCAAGAACAAAAGGGCCATAACTCTTGAAATATACGCGAAACGCGGAGAAACTTCACACTGCACAAATACAGAGCACTCACCACATATTCTGCAAATTCCATACTTGTCCATACAATATTAACCGAGATCCAGCCTGGACAAGTCCCAATTCACAAAGACTTGATGAACAAAGGGCCATAGCTCTTGAAAATATATGCGAAACGCGAAGAAACTTCACGCTGCACAACTACAGGGCACTGACCACATACCCTGCAAATTTCATAATTGTCCATACAATATTAACCAAGATCCAGCCCAGACAAGTCCCAATTCACGGAGATTTCAGGAACAAAGGGCCATAACTCTTGAAAATATAGGCGAAACGGGGAGAAACTTTACGCTGCACAACTGTGGGGCACTGTCCATATGTCATGCAAATTTCATACTTGTTCATACAATATTAACCAAGATCCAGCCCGGACAAGTCCCATTCACAGAGATTTCAGAAAAAGGGCCATAACTCTTGAAAATGATACCGGAACTCGGAAAAAAAACTCTACGCTGCACAACTATGAGCCACTGGCCACATTCCATGCAAGTTTCAACCCTGTCCATCAATTATTAACCGAGATATCGCGCGGACAAGAAATTCGGACGGACGGACGGACGGACAAAGCGATCGCTATATGCCCCCCCCCCTCTAGTTAGAGGGGGGCATAATCATAATGTCCAAAAGATTTGGAGTTAATGGCCCATGGCCTCAACCAGAATCTTCTTGAGTTTTTACTGATTTACTTGTGGGGGAACGGGTTGAATGGCATACTCTGTATGACCTGTGCCCATTGTAATACGATGGAGTGCCCAATCAAACCAACCAACCAACAACTTGCTAGATAAAAAGAAATTAAAAAGTCCAGCGTTTTATGTAAGGACAACACATCACCATAGGCTACCATGTTATCAGGGCCAAGATGACAGTATCTAATCTGTACAGTATAACATGCTGTCTTGCCGCCGTGATGTCCGGAAAAAAAAAAAAAAAAATCACCCATCTAATTGAGAACTGCTCTCTTCATATTCCTACGAAGTAGGCTACAGATCGCAAATTGTCCGGTAATGAGTGAGTCGGTCAGTCAGTCAGTCCATCCGAATCCTTTCGTCGGCAAAATAAGGAGAACCGTTGACATTAGAACCTTGATTTTTGGCATGAACGTGCATTAGGGCATTGTTACCAGCAAGTTCTGATCTGAAATAATTCTGATTAAAATTAGATTTATAATTAACACGTCGGTATATTGTTATAGATACATACCATCCATGTGGCCTTTAACAGTATCATGTTCCTTTTATGACCATGAAGCCCGGGGACCTCCCTATCAGTGGATTTAAAAGTCATTAAGGCTTGTCCTTGGAACAAACACAGAGAGAGGCTCTATCGGAGCCTTGTGGTTTTTAACAGTGATTTATATCCAAGCCCACTGAGATAAGGCTGGTTTCTATTCGTGCTGCTTGTCACATCAAATTACAGTGGTCGGTGTCCTGTATAGCAGATACTATAATATATTATTGCATACCTGTCAACTACCCGGGAACATTTCCTAGCTTAGACATTAAACAGCCCGCTAAACTTGCCATCAAATGTGATAAGGCTGGGAGTACAAGAATGTGCGGTGTATTTTCTGTGGACTGTGTAGGCTGTACAGTCTGAATGAAGACAGCGTAGCAGAATTAGTTAAAGCTAGGTGGTTTAACGTTTATCAATGAAGAAAATCACCGATCAACCGCCATAGAATATAATGTGAAACAAGAAAACGGGAATAGTACATTCATCAGATTGCCGATGCCCAAAATGTGTTGTCTCATATATCTAGATAACAACGTGATGTAGAGACGCTATTTATTCGTCTTTGTACCGGTTATGCTCAGGAGAATGACATAGAATCATTATTATCTTGTGCATAGAAGGTGTTGGTCTTGAGTTGAATTACCGTAAACTACATAAATGCTACCATTCTACTATAGTACTATATATAAAAATTTGTTGTATTGTTGGGAAAATAATATGATTCAAAAAGTTGTTTTGATCCTGTACAAGGGCACTGAAAACCATTAAAGAGATGTAAATGTATTTTCACAGGTAAAGCTTGAAATCTACTGAACCTATATTATTCAATCTGTTTCCTTTAATTAAAAAATTGTAAAATTAAATCGGCGAGTGTTATTTATTTTGGAATGAAGGCGCATTAGGAGACTGTTACCAACAATTTCTGAGCTGACCTACTTTTGATGAAAATTTCTGGTGATTTTTGATGAAAATCACTGGCGATTCTGACTTGGGCGGTGCCCATCTTAATATAGGATTTCAACTGGGGATGGGGATTTCGAAGAGTTCAGTTCGCGTTCGAGTCCTAATGCCTACTGTACTTCGTAGGTCATGTGACGTTAGTCACACTGCCATGTGGTACTCTGGGGATATAATTACTATAATTGAGTTGATATACTGTGTGAAATTTTAATGTTTTACGAAAAATTCAGTTCGAAATCTCGGCAAAAACGTATAGAATAGATCGTCTACGGCACTGGCTGCCTGCAGTGCCCCATGCAGAACATGTGCTGCATGGTTCAGCGTAGGCCTCATAAACCCACTGAAGTCGCATTATGAAACTGCCACGAAAAGGCAGCAGTTGGTAGTATTCCTTCGTCCCCATTTGTCTTTACTTATCAGGAGACCAGGAGAACGCCCAATTTGTCTTTACTTATCAGGAGAACGAGCATCAATCGATCAAATGCAATAATGGCAAAATCGTCGGACAGTCGTCCTTTTGCATTATGTTGTGGTTGTTGTTTCGCGGGAGTTCGCTGGAGAATCAGGAACCCTCGCGCCAGCAGTAATCGCATTATGGGTGATGGAGTCCGATTTCGTGGATTCCCAGAAAGCAAAAAAACATGGCGCTGGTTTGAACAAGGCGGACGAGAGATGCCAGACGAGGATGGTTTTGAAATAAACGTAGGCCTATGTCGATCAAAAGGCTATCCAAGCATTGGCCCGCCTATATTATTGGATATATATTGTAACTTGGTCCGTCTCAATCTCCCGTCCACTCTTATTTGGCCATTTGCGAGAATTACCAGTCAGAAAAAAGAAAAAAAATATTAGCATGGGTCGGCAGAAAAATCTAGGGTCGGTCGGGTTACCGGAAACACAGGTCTTTTTTTTACGCCTGATAGAGAATGTGACTAAACTTGAACAATTTTAAAATATCATTTGAAATCAAGATTTTGGATCAACATAATTGACAAAATATAGTCACAACTTACCAGATGTGTATAATACTCGGACAGAGTAACGTTTCCATGTATCCAAGGGAACTTCTTTGCACTTGACAGCTTGATTCAGTCGATTGGGTGGATATGCGGGCCAGACAGCACAACTTGTACCTACTAGCCATGCCAGAGGTACAACTGCAACTTCCTTACTATCCAGAAACTCAGCAACCACATACATGACCTTTGAAATTTAGAATGTTAAAGTAAGAGGCAACTTCACCCAGCTCAAAGTTAAAAAAATATGGAAATAAGATAGCCAAGTTAATTAACCTTCCTATTGGCCCATCCTTATTCCTTTTATGATACAGTGGTGGAAAACATCAATACTATTTATGATTTGGTGTCTTAACTGAACCCAGAAGGTGTATTGATTAAATATCGAAAGAATAAGAAATTCAGAAATCTGTTTTTGAAATACACAAAGCAATGTGCTCCCATGCAATCGTGGTGTTAGCCAGATACCCACATTTGGACAGGCAAAGTTGGAAAATTTAACACGGGAGAGATAGGAGAAAACAGAAAGTGGACAGCTAAGGAGATGGTAAGATAAGGCGACATTTTGGCCTATACATGGTGTAGTTGAAATTGCAAAAAATAAAATGTCATAATAAATTGTGTTTTAATGTAATGACAAGAGAAAATATATGTACACAATATGTGAACGTTCCAGCTTGAGTGTGTTATGCTTATAGCACAGGCCCGCAAAACAAGAGTTTTGGGGGGTGTGGACAGTGGTATTATGGTGAAGTGTCGAAATATGGGGTCCCTAGTATATATAACCCCATGCTTTATATAAATCCACATCCAGGTGAGAAACGGACTTCGGGTGAATCGAGAAATAAACGGTTTATCGCCAAACAAAATTCATCAGCATATTCTACAAGTATCACTTTATATATTTCTGTCGTCAAATTAGTAAATTTGTGCATTTTTAAACAGGGAAAATTCCCTGTTTCTTGCCATGCTAGGTGAACTGGCTTATGGGTAATTTCAGAGGTGCGATCTATCCAAGCGGTATGGTTTTCATTACAACACCCCTGCGCAAAATGAGAGAATGACTGAAAGTTCCGCGTCACTCCGTTTATTGAATGCGCTATGAAGTAGTTCGACCTAGTTTCGAATAATTTCTCTGAATTAATCTCACGACGAGCCGTTTCTAGGTGCAGATATTGAAGAATATGTCGAATGCGTTTCCTGGACAACACTTCTGCTGATATCTTGAGAGATTTTCTTCGAAAGATTGTGTTTTGTCTGTAAACTGGTCAATATGGCACAGGTCGTAGTCACGGAATATGCCCACTTCATCTTCGGTTCTGATAGCCAATGAAATACACCGAATTTACGAAAAGACGTCATGTTTTAAGATCGGCTGAACCGCACTGCCAAAATTATAGTGCAGTCCCGGTGAGAGAGTTTGAAAAGGAGAGACGAGGAGGCAGTTTCGTTTTCGTTCCATCAGTCGACTGGAGAGTTTTGACACTGTGCGAGTGTGACATTCGGACAGATCGAGGTGTGTAAAACGTTTTATACCCGTCACTGAATTCATTACTTGTTTCCCGGCGCACACGTGTTAATATTATCAAATAAATGAATGTTGCAAGTTTCCGCGCTACTGCGTGACTGAAAGCATGCACATGGCATGACTGAAAGCCGCCGTTTTGTGTGCTAAGTTTGAAAACATTTCTTGCAAGGAAAACTTGATTTATTTCATCAAGCGAAAGCATCCTTTTTACTGCAATTTTCAAATTGACTGATCTTATCGTCCTGCATCATTTGTCATCCAGCAAAAGTAATGTTCTTGATTCTTACCATATCCGTAATGACAGCTCGTTGAACAGGTCAGGGAAAAGGACTAACTGGGATATATATCCCAATTGGGATAAAATATCGCAATTTGAATATTTTTTCATACTTCCATATGTTCAAGCTGGCATATTGTGCTAGTAGTTCTTCTGTTCGTTTAAAGACATACAACAGTGGTTATTGATGGGAAGTATACTGCAACAACAGCATCAAAAAGTATTGCACGTAATTGCAATTGCACAGATAATAATGTCGACGAGAAAAGGTCAGCAAAATTATACAATCGTATTGTCAGTTTTGTGAAGTAGATTCTATCTTGCTTTTGGTAGTTTTGATGCCGAAATCCGACATTGCCGTTTAGTATGAAAATCGGTGAAAATATCCCAATTAGGATATATTTCAATATCCAAACTTTGATTTAATATCTTAGGTGGGATATATACCCAATCTTAATAAATTAATATCCTATCAATGCTCCCCAATCGTATATGTCGCTATGTAGGATCTTACTGATTTCAATTGAATTTTGTGTTCGGAGAGCCCAGCTCATGAATATTTAATAGTCTTATGACATCACAACCGCATTTTAACTACTTTACTTGAGTCGGGCAGGGGGGATAGGTTCATGGACTCAAGGTTACGTCAAGGACGAGTCCATAATTCTACCCCGCATTATGGAGCCAATCTGGCGGGTGGGCGGCAACATCAGAAGATTCCCCCACAGCTTGGCGTGTGCTTCGGCTGAGCCAACCAGAAAGCACTCGTCATTACGTTCCCTTCAAAGCACTATGAAAACCTCTCGGGATCGGTCAACACGCGCCTTACTGCAAGCCGGTTAGATCCTAACAGCGACATATCCAAATGGGGAAGCCGTTAGGATTTAATTTTAATTAGATTGGATATATACCCCACTTAGTGCTTTGCTCTGACCTGTTGAAGTTGACAAAATAATTTTCCGTTTGGGCCAGGCAGTGGAGGTAAATTTATTTTTTGATGTTAATAATGGTTTTCTGTGTCTGTGATTGAATTTTTTAGTAACGTAAGGGTATTTTTTCTGTGTGCAATTGCTGAATGGATTTTAAAATAATTATTCGATGTACCGGTAGGCATACGTGTAATCTTGAAGAAGACCTATAGGCTACTTATATTATTTTCTGGTTGTCAATTGCCACACAAATAAATTATGAATGTGAATCAGATTTAGTGACTTCATTCTTGTACATGTCTACAATAACAATGTCATTGAGCTTTGGCTGCAGGTTGCTGTGTGCATGGATACATAAACCATGAATGAAAGCCGATCTGCTTCCTGGGCAACAATGTTCACTATGATGCGGACACCGACCTCTGCAATATTGTAGGTTTACTACCAAAATGTTATCTTGTTTAGTTCAGATAATATACAATTTTTAAACAGGGAAAATTCCCTGTTTCTTGCAATGCTAGGTGAACTGGCTTATGGGTAATTTCAGAGGTGCGATCTATCCAAGCGATATGGTTTTTATTACAACACCCCTGCGCAAAATGAGAGAATGACTGAAAGTTCCGCGTCACTCCGTTTATTGAATGCGCTATGAAGTAGTTCGACCTAGTTTCGAATAATTTCTCTGAATTAATCTCACGACGAGCCGTTTCTAGGTGCAGATATTGAAGAATATGTCGAATGCGTTTCCTGGACAACACTTCTGCTGATATCTTGAGAGATTTTCTTCGAAAGATTGTGTTTTGTCTGTAAACTGGTCAATATGGCACAGGTCGTAGTCACGGAATATGCCCACTTCATCTTCGGTTCTGATAGCCAATGAAATACACCGAATTTACGAAAAGACGTCATGTTTTAAGATCGCCTGAACCGCACTGCCAAAATTATAGTGCAGTCCCGGTGAGAGAGTTTGAAAAGGAGAGACGAGGAGGCAGTTTCGTTTTCGTTCCATCAGTCGACTGGAGAATTTTGACACTGTGCGAGTGTGACATTCGGACAGATCGAGGTGTGTAAAACATTTTATACCCGTCACTGAATTCATTACTTGTTTCCCGGCGCACACTTGTTAATATTATCAAATAAATGAATATTGCAAGTTTCCGCGCTACTGCATGACTGAAAGCATGCACATGGCATGACTGAAAGCCGCCGTTTTGTGTGCTAAGTTTGAAAACATTTCTTGCAAGGAAAACTTGATTTATTTCATCAAGCGAAACATCCTTTTTACTGCAATTTTCAAATTGACTGATCTTATCGTCCTGCATCATTTGTCATCCAGCAAAAGTAATGTTCTTGATTCTTACCATATCCGTAATGGCAGCTCTTTGAACATGTCAGGGAAAAGGACTAACTGGGATATATATCCCAATTGGGA
>JAVTVY010027119.1:0-25835 GCA_036873755.1 Hanleya hanleyi
GCCACTGACACATATTAACTCTATGCAAACTGCACACATATCAGAGTATACTCGAGCAAATCTGTGATTTTGTGATTATTTTCAGTGATTATTAAATCTGAAGAATTGTCCGTTTTGAAAAACATAGCGAAATACTTACCCAAAAAGATGGTGTCAGTTTGGCGGGAATTTTGCGATAAACCCACGCTCGGGTTTTATCATATTGTTCTTAAAAGCGCTTCCATAAAATAAAAATCCGAGAATATATTTCTTATCTAGATTATTATGGGATTAGGAAAATATAAATTTCATTTCTGTATCGTCAGCCGTTTTCTTGTAATGTTTAAAAGAAAACGAGTAAACGATATTCGGCGAATTCCGGGAGCACGCGCAGCCCTATTATTCACACCACACAACCCTAGGGCGGAAGACTTGGTCCAGGCGCATCATTCGGTGAAATCCCCATGTCTCTAGGCCTTCAGTACAGTTTTCCACTTCCAGTTGCGCATGCGCAGCCCTATTCATTACACCGACACTTCTTTAGGGCGGAAGCCTGGGCCGAGTCGTCTCATACGGTGAAACCCACTTGTCTCGAGCCCTTCCGTTCTCGGTATAGTACATGTGGAGAAAAGGGGTCCCCCTTGCCATTAAACTGGACATATTGCTGAAGATATTGTCGGGGGCGACGTTTGATTGATTTGTATAATGTAGCCGGTTCACGGAAATGTCCTAGGGTCCAAAAGGCACGTAGATGCATATTGACCTTTGAAATTGGCATATGACCTTTGTGACGTCACAACATTACGAGACACAGTTACATGAATCACGAAAATATCAGGTTCCAAAAGCGTACGTAGACGTTTGTTGACCTAATTTCGTGACCTTAATGACGTGTTGGATCACGTGGCCGGAAGTGACCTTTGACCCTACGCACCATTTTATTTTGCGCATGTACAGGGGTCAAGGGTATCTTCCGATCACGTGACCGGCATCGGAAGTGACGCCACAAAGGTCAAGGGTCATGAAAATAGGTCAACATACGGCTACGTACGCTTTTATTACTACTTCGGTTCCTATATTCTAACTCACACTTTGCCCCACATTATGGATAATTCCCCGTCCTTCGTTGCAATAGAAAATGATATGAGAAAGGTCTGAGAAGGAAGACTAGTCCCCAGACACAGTCACTCTAATAAATCTGAAATAATGTTTGGGAAAATGAACAATTTAGCCGTCAGCGGGAGTCGACTCGAGGACCTTGTTCTGATCATCTGAGCTATACCGGTGTAATGGATAAGAATGTCCGGGTGATTAGTGTTCATTTTCAAGTCCTTTTCTATTGTAACCAAAAACGGACACTTGTCCCCAGTGGGAAAAGTGTCCTAGCTGGGTTAGAAGATAGGGGCCGGACACTCTCAGCCACCAGACATTCTTAGCCTCAACACCTGTAATGTGTGCAACTTGCTTTATCAGTCTACCATTACGGTATATTTTAGAAAGGTAAAATAGTCCAGAAAAAAGCTTAACGTTTCTATTATCCGGTATCCATTACTCATTCTTGGATCTGAGACAATAAACGGCCCTTTTTCTAACAATAGCAGCGTTTAAATTGCTATGTGATTTATTTTACAAACTCTATGGTGGAATATGAATTTCCAAGTCTGTTACCTAACTCAGAAACTCTAGCTGTGATAGGCGAATATAGCGTAAGGGGGCGTGGCATTCCTATCACAGCTCAGAGTTGAGGTAGGTTAAAATGTGGCGATAAAAGCTGGCCTTCCGAAAAATGCCTTTTCGCAATCTTTCGCTGACGAAAATAACGAAACGGGAGAGAAAAAATATGCCAATTTGATTCAGTTTGTCCGACCTGAGCTTCTTTGACCATGTACCATCTCTCATGACTGTTTTTTTATGCTGATGAAATGTGTGGAAAAAACGTCGACTGATTTTCCCGTTTTGGCGCATGTTGTAATAATATGACCTACGTTATTTTTATATCGTGACCATTCTGATCCCGTGAATAAACACACGTCGCTATTGGTTCACAACCGACAAGGATCCATTTCTGATCACGTGAGCAAAAAACAACCTGTAACCATCTGGGTCCTCTATACACGGTAAGACCCTGGGATCGTGTGTATCCATTTTCAGCCTACTTTCGGCAACTATATGAGAAATTTCCCGAAATCAAAGCCACGTGATGTCGTCAGCCAATCAGGTAAACTCTACCGACGTAACCCCAACGTCACCCGCTATTTTCGAGTCATGTGCTGTCGTACTTGTTCAAAATTACAGATCTACAACACCGCTTGGGCGATACGGAAGTTATTCATATCTGTATCTATTGTAAGCTCAGAGGATATATGTTTCAGAACTAGTATGAAAAGCCTGTAATTTATCAGATTTCTCGAGTCTGTTCTCTGCCGGGTGAAGACCGAACAGTATACGGTAAAGTATCGGATATCGCTTCGCAATAATGACGACACACGATTCGCAAGCCATCTTATGGATGGCGAAGTGTACGCAAATGGAGCAAAAACGTCAACCACATTCTTCGCATGTTTCTGTCAACTGTGGAGAAAGAAACACAACGATTTTGTTTGAAAGCAGATTCCAACTAATTAAAGGAGTCATTATTTGGTTGTCATAGTGCTTGAGATGCCAAATCATATTATTTATTCGATAAAATGCTTTTCGTGCCTCTGTCTCAAATCCCCACACCGTGTGCAGTGAAAGATCTCGAGCGACTGACGCCCAATTCGTTTCTTTCCGTTTCGGTCTGTAACAGTGATTCGGGCTAAGGAGTCCGGTTCGGCAACAATAACAAAAAAAAAATAAACTCCTTAGCCGATGTTTTCGGGCTAGTCTGTTGTTACCCAATGTACATCTAAATCTAATTAATGGCATTGTATTTATTGTCCTCCGCCACGAAGTGGTGGGAGGACTTGGAAATGCTAGCCGTCCGTCCTTCCGTCCGTCCTTCCGTCCGTCCGTCCGTCCGTCCCACATCTTGTGAACGCGATATCTTGAGAACAATTCGACCAATCGACTTCAAACTTGAGAAGGTGCTTCACATCAGTTTGACGGCCATTGGTATTGATTTTCACTGAGGTACGTAATCCAAGATGGCCGCCATCGACCATATTGGATTCTGTCCGTCCCACATCTTGTGAACGCGATATCTTGAGAATAATTCGACCAATCGACTTCAAACTTGAGAAGGTGCTTCACATCAGTTAGACGGCCATTGGTATTGATTTTCACTGAGGTACGTAATCCAAGATGGCCGCCATCGACCATATTGGATTCTGTCCGTCCCACATCTTGTGAACGCGATATCTCGGAGAACAATTCGACCAATCGACTTCAAACTTGAGAAGGTGCTTCACATCAGTTGACGGCCATTGGTATTGATTTTCACTGAGGTACGTAATCCAAGATGGCCGCCATCGACCATATTGATTCTGTCCTGTCCCACATCTTGTGAACGCGATATCTCAGAACAATTCAACAATTCTGGACTCAAACTTGAGAAGGTGTCACATCAGTTGGACGGCCATTGGTACATGATTTTCACTGAGGTACATAATCCGCGATGGCCGCCATCGACCATATTGGATTCTGTCCGTCCCACATCTTGTGAACGCGATATTCGAGAACAATTCGACCAATCGACTCTCAAACTTGAGAAGGTGCTTCGACATCAGTTGGACGGCCATTGGTATTGATTTTCACTGAGGCAATATAATCCAAGATGGCCGCCATCGACCATATTGGATTCTGTCCGTCCCACATCTTGTGAACGCGATATCTCGGAGAACAATTCAACCAATCGACTTCAAACTTGAGAAGGTGCTTCTACATCAGTTGGACGGCCATTGGTATTGATTTTCACTGAGGTACGTAATCCAAGATGGCCGCCATCGACCATATGCTGGGATTCTGTCCTTCGTCCCACATCTTGTGAACGCGATATCTCGAGAACACCCGACCAATCGACATCAAACTTGAAGTTGCAAGCCCACATCAGTTGGACGGCCATTGGTATTGATTTTCACTGAGGTACATAATCCAAGATGGCCGCCATCGACCATATTGGATTCTGTCCGTCCCACATCTTGTGAACGCGATATCTCGAGAACAATTCGACCAATCGACATCAAACTTGAGAAGGTGCTTCACATCAGTTGGACGGCCATTGGTATTGATTTTCACTGAGGTACGTAATTCAAGATGGCTGCCATCGACCATATTGGATTCTGTCCGTCCCACATCTTGTGAACGCGATATCTCGAGAACAATTCGACCAATCGACTTCAAACTTGAGAAGGTGCTTCACATCAGTTGGACGGCCATTGGTATGGATTTTCACTGAGGTACGTAATCCAAGATGGCCGCCATCGACCATATTGGATTCTGTCCGTCCCACATCTTGTGAACGCGATATCTCGAGAACAATTCGACCAATCGACTTCAAACTTGAGAAGGTGCTTCACATCAGTTGGACGACCATTGGTATTGATTTTCACTGAGGTACGTAATCCAAGATGGCCGCCATCGACCATATTGGATTCTGTCCGTCCCACATCTTGTGAACGCGATATCTCGAGAACAATTCGACCAATCGACATCAAACTTGAGAAGGTGCTTCACATCAGTTGGACGGCCATTGGTATTGATTTTCACTGAGGTACGTAATCCAAGATGGCCGCCATCGACCATATTGGATTCTGTCCGTCCCACATCTTGTGAACGCGATATCTTCGAGAACAATTCGACCAATCGACTTCAAACTTGAGAAGGTGCTTCACATCAGTTAGACGGCCATTGGTATTGATTTTCACTGAGGTACGTAATCCAAGATGGCCGCCATCGACCATATTGGATTCTGTCCGTCCCACATCTTGTGAACGCGATATCTTGCGAACAATTCGACCAATCGACTTCAAACTTGAGAAGGTGGTTCACATCAGTTAGACGGCCATTGGTATTGATTTTCGCTGAGGTACGTAATCCAAGATGGCTGCCATCGACCATATTGGATTCTGTCCGTCCCACATCTTGTGAATGCGATATCTCAAGAACAATTCCACCAATCAACTTCAAGCTTGGGGAAGTTCTTCACATCAGTCAGACGGCCATTGGTATTGGTTTTCACTGAGGTACGTAATCCAAGATGGCTGCCATTGACCATATTGGATTCCATCCGTCCCAGATCTTGTGAACGCGATATCTCGAGAACAATTCCATCCATCAACTTCAAGCTTGGGAAGGTTCTTCACATCAGTCAGACGGTCATTGGTATTGATTTTCACTGAGGTACGTAATCCAAGATGGCTGCCATTGACCATATTGGATTCCATCCATCTCGGATCTTGTGAACGTGATATCTCGATAACAATTTGACCAATCGACTTCAAACTCGAGAGGGTGTTTCACATCAGTTAGACAGCCATTGGTATTGATTTTCATTGAGGTAGTATGTAATCCAAGATGGCTGCCATTGACCATCTTGGATTTCACTCGCCCATATTGTACCCGTCTGTGTTGTGAACGCGATATCTTGGTCTATTCCACCCATCGATTTATAAACCTCACCATCCACAAATCCATATACAACTACAGACTTACATTCCAGTGTTACACTACCCATTACTGCTTCCCAAACCTCCTCAAATTGTCTCAACAATTCTAGATAAATGTCTCTTTCCACATACACATATCCACTTTCCAAGTTATATTTAAGGAGATAATGGAAGCGTATATGCCGCATGCTCTCAACCAGGCTACTTGGCGGAGGACCTGCTAGCTACTCAGCTTGTATATTATAAGGGTTATTCTGTCGCGATTCTCTGTAATAATGCAGATGAAACCCAACCCACATTTCGTAGAAACTGAACTGTTTGGCCCCGGCGACATCATCCTCGCCCACAAATAGAAACCTTGACGTTGTGAAGATGCGGGGACATGCCAAAAGAGCTGGCTATAAACAAGCAAATATTGCCATTAATTTGATAGACAAACTGGTTGGTGATCCACGGAACACAAAATATACTGTAATGGTAGAATGACTCCGGAACTAATTTGATATGAAGCATTCGCCACCCCCACTACAATCAATAACAATTTGTATGTATGAATATAATTGTTGAGATAAAGAATGATTTAGCCGTTAGCGTGAATCGAAGCCATCACCACTCGAATCCGTGGAGTTGCTCTAACCCTCCGAGCTATGCTTTCTCTCAAAAATTATTTCATACCGGAATATATACAAATTTCTCGTTCATGCAGGGGAGGTAATCGGTAAAGAAATCCATTACAAAACTTGATAACATCGAGTTAATTCCCTTAGACCACTGGAGCACTTTTCATTTTAACCGGAACTTCATGTCATGTGACCAGCAACAAAACAAGGAAGACAGCCATTTTAGGCTGATTCAGACACAGGCGGTTATGAAAAATCGAAATTGAAAAGCATTGATTGATTTTGTGAGGTATAACCCCATAAATATAACCGATGGCTCAAGGAAGTACACTACAGGTAATAGTTGTTGTACGACGTAAAATAGCCACAATATCCTGTTTATTATCATTCCTTGTTGACACATGTCAACAACAACAACATCACATCGGCATCAAAATGACAGAAGAATCGTTTTGATATTTCAAACAGGCGATTAGACATGACGCGTTTCAATGACCACATAAACTGTTAAGGAAGGTTTGACAGTTCCATCATTTTCGCATGAAATATTTTAAAGATTTTGCTGATGCATCATGCAGTTCTAATTTTTGCAGACAATTTTTGCATTTATAATTTTACAAACCAAAAAGTTCATCGTCTATATCAAGTTAACAAGCGATTTATCTAGTTATTCTACCATGTGAAGGCATTTGATTTAGACTAACTGGTTCAATGTCTGACCTGTACCTAATTTCTATTTTTAGACACTTGGGTCATGTGACTTGGTAAACATATTGCACATGACAAATGATATACCAATAAATGCCTTTCCTCATAATAATATAATGATGATATGTTTTAATTGGTCACATGTTCATCATGTAAATCTGTGTCTTAATCTCTGTTCAAACTGCTTTCAGTCCAAATCTATTAGCAATAGGATGTCATAGATTTCCAATGTGACTCCTGTTGACATAGTTCAACCATGGGCTTGAGGTAGATGATTCATTGAGACATGACAGTGGGGTTGTTGGAGTGTGTCGTGTAGTCTTAGTTTAGGGTGTTACCTGAACACACCACACGAGACTTGGGACAGAAAATACACTCAACTCATAAGCTGAACTTGGGATTATTATAGGTTCCAAAGAAAATCCACAGATACCTGATTGAAGTACCGGTACATTGGATAATTCGTAAAGATCAAAAATATCAATAAGAGATCTTTTCCAGTACATTCCACAGAATTGGTTGGAAATTTTTCTTTGTCTATTATGACAAAACAACCTGCCACTGAGGTAAGAACTACAGAGCTAATAAACCCTTATCGCAGTTCTAGAATCTGGTAACAACGGTCATTTTTTTACGGTAAAAAGCTATCATTTATCTCTCAAAATATGTATGCCTGAAAAATTTACATATTTCCTGGTTTATTTTACATGATTTCTCGAGTTTCATAACAATTTACCCAGTAGTTTTGGTAAAGTCATTAATCAAGGAGTCCATACACTGAGCTTCTCTTATTAATCTAGTGGTTACGGAAATGAAATCATTACCTCTCCAAGACCATGATGCAGTGTGTGTAACATGATGTTGTTGTTGTAAATATCGATCCTCAAATCTGTGTTTTCTTTTTTATTCAAGACAGCATGACTATATATTTTTATTTTCATACATCAAGTCCATTACTTTCACACTCCCGAGCATTGTTTTGGGAGTGTGATCATGGTGATGGTGTTCGAGTTATGAATGACTGATTCACCTCTGTGTCCTCTGGTTTCTTTTCAAGTGCATGTAAAATGTAATCACTCCTATCAGCTCCGCTGGCTACCCCTCAACCATTCACAACTGCCCTTATTCCCACATACACCTACCCTTATTCCAACGTCGCCAAATCCAAAATCACAGTCAGAGGACACACTTGTCATGAATGTACAAGTGATTAAGAAATCAGTTGGCAGCATTATAAGCATTTACTCTGCAAAGCGATAAAAAAAAATGCCACCTATTACCAAAATATGACAATCTGTGTTTTGTGTTCTACAAGGGATGTAATCTACAGTTTGATATTTTGATCATTTCAAACTCCCCACTTACATGTATATATAACATTAAATTAAACATGAATTTTATGAAGATAAAATGATGGATTGTTTAAAAAACCATTTAGAGAAGTGATTCATCCAATTTTTTGTCTTCCTTCAAGAACTTGTGCAGGGTTTACCAAACGAGTGCAGCCCCGTATGAATTGAAGAAAAAAAATGAGGAAAATGTTTGTAATGTATGACTTACAGGCCAGAATATTTCACGGTAATGATCATTCCGTTTCCGTGTCGCTTCCTTTGAAGAAAAAACACCTAAGCGATTTATCGTTTCCCTGTTAATGCTCCGAATAAACATGATGTGCTTATTTATGGTAGTTTCTTTACTCAATATATTTGTTTCACACTGACCGAAAAAGGTATTCCAATAAGTATATAATCACTGTATTATATCGCTAACTTCGGGAAAAATTTGGGCTAGGTAGGGATTTTTATGTGATAAATGTCACCAGTTGTTGTGGTCAGGATTTTCTCAATCATTTTGTTGTAGACCAATGAAAGTGCTAGCTTGACTTGTGCACATCATCTTCCGGGAATCTCCCTGATCTAACACGTGACGAACGCGCAGTCAACCTTGTGGGAAATGTCAAAGTTTCACACGCATTTATAGTATAATTCTGTTGCTCCTTGTGTTTATTGGGGAATGTTAGAAGCCACAAAACAAAATGGGGAATTGGTTTCCGTAACAACATTTAGGAAATGTTCGTTCACTGTTGACTTTGATCCAGAAACTGACAATAATGGAAACATTTCAATTCTGCGCTGCAAAGCGTGCACGTACGGCACACTGTCAAGACTCGCTGCCCCCCCGTCAAGACTCGCGGCCCCCCATGGAGTTCAATTTTGAAGTATGCTGACGGAATCACTCGCGAACCTCTGTGAATTAAATATCCTTTAATTCTTTGAATACCTTACAGCCAATTCACCATGATTGGAAAATGATCACAATTTTATAAAAAACAAAACTGGCAAATGAAAACAGAACAATTCAAACAACTTCATTTTGTGACATTTATTTAATAAAAAGGTTCCCATATGGTACAATTATTTCACAGAATCTAATATTAGTTTCCGGAGGGTTTTCCATAGATAGAATACACGGAATGAAAAAAAAGTTTCCGACCATTCACGAAATATCCTGGCCTGACATACATTGAAGAAGTGAAAAGGTATTGATAGAATGATGATTTTTTTCTTTCATATTTATGCTTACTAGGAAAATGAAATGTGAAATTATGCGTTCTTTAAGAACAAAGAAACACACCGGCTCAATTCATGCAAAGTAAACTTCAAGCATACATATCAATAAAAAATTGAGAGAAAAAATTGAAAAATGAGAATCCAGAAGAAATCAATTCAGCAATCAGGGTAAATACCATCTAGCTGATGGTAAATCAGGGAAATACATCTAGACATGACACTATGAAAAATTCATGCGAACTGTTCGCTGATATTCTACGACATTTCGCTTAATAAGCCAGTCACAACAATTTCTGCCTTTTCAATTTGACAATAATTGGCGTTTTGTTCACCGATATTAACACCTTCGCACGACACAATCTTTTGATATTTTCTACTGCCTGACCAAGCCAGACTTTTTGGCAGGAGTAAACCCTTTGATGTTTACGATTACCACCTACACTGTCTGGAAATGTCATATTTGGACACTGTTTCCCGATAATGGTTACCATATTGGTTCAAGTACTACCATGTGTAATATACTGGGGGCATGATTTTGAAATTGTTCCACCAAGCTAGCCACATGATTGGCTAACCAATGTAATTTGAAATTCGCACGGGATTTATATAGCGCTGATATAAGATATAATATTCCGTGATATTATATCAAATATAATATTCCGTGATATTATTTCTGAGGTTACCAGGCTTGTCACTTCGGTAGCTATAGTTACGTGATAAGTGATCACTTGTACAAGTGTGTCCCCCGACGAAATAAATAGGAAGGACTTTAATACGCAAATTAAAAATATGTTACCAGTACCAACGCAAATTAAAAATATGTTACCAGTACCAGGGGTCAAGTCTGGAAATGAGCAGCAACCTATTGTTCAGGTAACTGGGCATGCTGGAAGGTTGCCAAATGCTGTCGTTCTGTAATATTGCCCACACTCCGCATACGCTCTCTTTTTCTCCCCATCCAAGAACTTCAATCCAAGTAAATCTGAGAATTTGTGTTTCATTATTTCAGAAAGCTATAGAGCTTGTCACAAAGGCCAAAGTAAATCTGAGAATTTGTGTTTCATTATTTCAGAAAGCTATAGAGCTTGTCACAAAAGCCACAGAAGAAGATCAGAAGAAGAATTATGTGGAGGCACAGCGGCTATATGAACATGGTGTAGAGTACTTCTTACATGCTATCAAATGTGAGTACACTGGTCTAATACTAATACATGTAACACAATTGTGAAAGTCTTCATAAACTGGTAATCACTCTACTAATTCATCAAAGGAAGTGAAATTTCTCACCCTTAAATCTGGGGGTGATCAAATTTATTGGAACAGGAAGTTGACAAAATAGTTCAAAATCATGCATATAATCTATTATTTCTTCGTTATTCCAGTGATTTTAGAGTCTTATCAAATTCATTAGAATCCCCCTATCAAAATTCAATTATCAGTGGTTCTATTAACTTTGTTTACCGCCAAAAACCATCGAAATAACAAAGAAATAATGCATTATATACATGATTTTTAACCGTTTTGTCAGCTTCTTGTTCTGATAAATTTGATCATCCCTAGATTTTATGGTGGGAAATTTCACTTCACGAGATCGTCTGCTACGGTAATCCCTCCAATAATTCATTCTCTACTACCTTTCTCCCTCTTCAATATATTCTACAAGAGCCTTTGTAATATGGGCCATACTCATAATTACCTGTATCCAAATTTTAATCCTGTCAATTTCTGATTGGTCTTTGCAGATGAAGCGCAGAGCGAAAAAGCCAAAGAAAGTATCCGAGCCAAGTGTAAGCAATACCTTGAACGAGCGGAGAAACTTAAAGATCACACGAATAAAAAAACCAAACCAAAGCCAGTGGCTGACGGCGGAGGTAGCAACAAGAAGTATGTAAAACATACAGATTCATAATTGGCTCAGGGCTGGAGATAAAGAATTGTCTACCGTAACTGTTGCTGTCATATGTTGTTCAGTTCTACTTAATATCTCCTTTTAAAATATTTGACCTGGAAAGCATACACACTAGTAGAGAGGGCACGACTGTCTAGTTCACATGGACAATAATATTTTCCATTTTGTGATTGGGGACACTTCGTGGCCCACCAAGAGATCGTTTCAATCCATTGCTTCGTAGAGGTGTGTCTATGTTCAACGAATGTGATTGCCCCAATAGCGGATCCCAAGGGACCAATCAGCTGTGACCATTTCAGACACACCCTTACTTACCCAGATAACACCAGTTACCGCATGGTTATGTACAGAAGTATCTACGTATGATCATACCCTGCGTTTGGATGATGTGTGAATCATGTAAATCTGGGTTACTTTTTGTACATGTACGGTAATTTCCCTAATTATTCACCTTCCAAATTTAATTCGAAAATGCCGATTTTTGCGAAGTGTCGTGATTTTCTCCATCATAATAAAAGGAAAACGGGAGCATTTTCAATATGCCCGTGAAACAAAAAAATTCGAACATGGACGAATGGAGTCCCAGGGTCTTTTAAATGAACCAAGATAGAGATATCAAACTTAAAACAGGGTAATAAATAGATCACAACGATCACCGTGAAGCGGTCCACCATTTTGGATCTTCCATGAAAATCGGCACAACATATAGTTCGAACATAAACGTTTTTCTGGAATTAGCTCGACCTTTAATTTCGAAAGTAGCCAATTTTTGGAGTGACGAGTTTCATCACTACATCGCAAATAATTAGGGAAATTACTGTACATGTTTGTAGGCAAATTAATTTCTCACAACTTTTCATTGCACTTTGCAGGACCAGTAAAAACAATGATAGTGATGGTGAATCTGGAGACGAGGACCCTGAGAAGAAGAAATTCGCGAATCAAATCTCAGGTACTGTATAATATCAGAGGGTAATATCGGTCTCTCTAATCTCAATATAATTTACCAAACTATCTCTGTTTATCTGTTTGTTTGTTTTTGCTCAAAAGTCAATGAAACATTGTCAGGACAGTATTGGGGGTCACAGATATTAACCTAAAATAGAAAAAAAAGATCAAAAAGGTTATCGAATGCCCAATGGGGACTCGAATAAGAAAATGTACATATCAGAGAGGCCACCTTGTCCACTGGTAAAAGGTAGACAACTGTGGTACTGTTTGGTTAAGTGAGTTAGAACAGTCATCGTCGGCCTCTTGGCATGCTTGGGAAAATTTCAACTTGGATGTATCAAAATTGTTGAAGACCCAGAGATCTGATGGGGATGGAGAATCCTAATTCTTATGTCTGACTATATGATATTTTCCTATATGCAGTTAGCATTAACCAGTAAGGCCATGGTCATTTGAATAATTGTTTGGCATGACCAGCCCTCATCTATATTTTGAGGGCAAATAATTAAAATAGATGAGAGATTTACATTTTCATGAGTAAAACTTACTCATTTTCTTCCTATTCGTATACAATCAGTTTGCAATTTAATAATTAATAATAAATAATTATAACATCTAGCATTGTGTATTTAAAAAATCAAGTTCATGCTAAACAACCAATCAAGTGACAATGGCCGCAATACCCTTGGGACCCACTGAGTGGGATATAGGTGGGCAGCGGATTTCACTCTGTCAGAGCTATGAAGAGCGTCCTCAAATTATATTAGGGTCCCCGATGCCGATCCCCAGCGGGCCAGAGGGCGCAAATAGTGGATAGTGGATCAGGGCTTTTAACTGGTGAGAGGGTGCCGGAGTATTGGTAAAGGAGCCCACTCCACTCAGCTTTCTAACAGACGATGCTGATTGGTCAAGAGCCATGAACACTTGTTATTAACCCCAATGCAGTCAGAAGGTGTGTCTCATACAACATGATGCCATATGAATACCTTCAACCTTGTTAATTGTTGATCTGTTGTGTGTTTGTAGGTGCCATAGTGATGGAGAAGCCTAATGTGCTGTGGGATGACGTAGCAGGACTGGAGGGTGCCAAGGAGGCCCTCAAGGAGGCTGTCATACTACCTGTCAAATTTCCACATCTTTTCACAGGTATTCGGAATGAAAGTTACTCGCACCTTGAACCGTACAAACAAACTTTTGAAGTGTACAAATGCAAACATTTTAAGTATGATATAATCAGCCCCGTGGAACACTACTGATTGTTGGAAGAGAACGAACTTGCGGTATAAGTTGGTGAATGGATGAAATATAAGTTGATGGAAACTGGGCCCTATGACCGGAAAATAGCATGGGATGTGATGTATGGTTTTCCCTCTTCCCTGTTCAAGCTTGTCGTAAGAGGCGACTAACTGGGGCACCCATGGGGTTCCCAGGTGTGAAAAGGAATACGACCCCACCCATTGGGTTCCCGGGTGTAAAAAGGAATAGGACCCTACCCATGGGGTTCCCGGGTGCGAAAAGGAATAGGACCCAACATCCTAATATGACCGAAATATAGTTGAAGGCGACGTTAAATCATCTTGACTAACTCAGTCTCGTCATGTCTGTTCAACAGTCAGGGGACCATCTTACTATAGTTATCAAGTTATAACCTCTCACTCTCGTCATGTCTGTTCAACAGTCAGGGGACCATCTTACTATAGTTATACAGTTATAACCTCTCACTCTCGTCATGTCTGTTCAACAGCCAGGGGACCATCTTACTATAGTTATCAAGTTATAACCTCTCACTCTCGTCATGTCTGTTCAACAGTCAGGGGACCATCTTACTATAGTTATACAGTTATAACCTCTCACTCTCGTCATGTCTGTTCAACAGTCAGGGGACCATCTTACTATAGTTATACAGTTATAACCTCTCACTCTCGTCATGTCTGTTTAACAGTCAGGGGACCATCTTACTATAGTTATACAGTTATAACCTCTCACTCTCGTCATGTCTGTTCAACAGTCAGGGGACCATCTTACTATAGTTATACAGTTATAACCTCTCACTCTCGTCCATGTCTGTTCAACAGTCAGGGGACCGTCTTACTATAGTTATCAAATTATAACCTCTACAAATGATTATGTCAAAATCTTCACTGCTCACAAACTAATGATATTTTGACCAGTAGTGAAGTCACAGACCTGTTAATTGATTTAATACAGCCCATTACTATGTAGTATATCAACCTTCATGCCTTCAAGCGCATGTGGTACATTCATAAAGCTTGCATAAACATGAGATTATAACCTAGACACATGTATTATGTATCAGCTTATGTCGTTGCATCTCAGATTTTTCCCCTCAAATATGTCATTGGAAGATCATGTCTTCAATGTGGTCATCGTTTTGTGGCATTTCCTTCCATAAACATTGTGTGGTCAAATATGCACCACAATTATAACTTCTCAGAGTTCTTAAAGTGATCTTAAACCCTCAAGTAAAGTTTCCCTCAAATGAAAGACCATTGCAAACAGTGTGTAAAAATATTTATTGTAATTTTTTAAACTGCAAATAAAGCGTGGTATTCTATGGTGGTCTGTTGTAATCATATTTAGAGACATCTAGTGTTTGTGCTGTCTATCTGTCGGTCCGTCCCCGTTCCTTGTTTGCAAGATATCTGGAAAACTACTGGACGGATTTTCACCAAACTTCCACATTTGTTGGGTGCTGCAGGTGTCCAGCAATCATTATCTGCTCATTGCTATATGAATCCCGACTTCTCACTGGGCTACTGCAACAATGAAAATCGTCTCTGTGCACTGGCACGTAACCATCAGCCGTAATATCTTGGAGCATTAGATTTAAATAACTCAAATATTTCAATTTAGTTACCAAAATATCAATGAAGATCAGCATGAAGATCAGCATAAAGCTCCTTTCATTCAAAAATATGGAATTTTGATACATCATTTACCGTATCTGTACCAAATACTGCTAGTTAAACATAATCCCTCACATTACAACACCTAATGTTATGTCCCAATAAATTAAGGATGACAGTCATGTGCCAGTGCGCACAGGCTTTTTTTGATTTTTGCATTCAAATGAATCCATTTATTAAGGAGCCAAATTCAAGTTCTAACAACTTGACCCCTTTTGATTTTTTCACATAGCATTTCTACCCCTCAGTCTGTCGGGCTGCTGGGTCTTGTCAGCATCTCTATCCGGTAGAAATGCTATGTGATCTATATGATCTTTTTTCAAAAAACAACCAGCATAAGCTTCATGCCGGAGGGGCAACTTAAGGCAACTTGTTTTTATAACTTCTGTAAGATGGTCCTCTGACTGCTCAAATTCTGTCCCACAATGCAAGTTTAGTTGTTGTGAACTATTAAGACTGTGCATGTTTGAGATCTCTACTTCAGAAAAATAAGATTTGTGTTAATATGCTCATTACATCTGTAAATGAATTTTGTGCTCATTTAAAGATGTAATCAGCTTAAAAAAAGTATATATATTTTTACCTGCGGCACGCAGGTCTACGAGAGGCTCGCGTTGTTGTTGTTCTTGTTGTTCTTGTTCTTCTTGTGACTTTTTGAAATACGCATGCGCTAAGAGAGTGTGATCTCTGCCACACTTTTCTTTTCAACCTCCGATATCACATGACAACCCTGTCTTCAGGCACATTTGAATTCATTTGCAACTATATTTGGTGGAATGAATTATTGCTTCGTTGAATTCCATTCAGACATCAATTCTCTTACGTCAACACGCTAAAAAAAAAGCTGTCGATCGACACATCAGTCATTGTTTTCAGATATTACCATTTTCACTGAACAGTAATTACACGTATTTAATTTTTAAGATCCTTGAATTGACTATATACCAAGGAAGATGAGCCGCAACCGTGTCAGTGGTTCGGCTAATTTGCATACAGTGATAGGCGACTGCCTTAGTAAGTTGAAAAATAAGTTAACTACATCTATAACTCATTTTATCTACCCAATCTAGATAATTCACAAATTGGTGAAGAAGTAGATAAGCAACGCATTGTCATTATGATTAACATTGAATAATACTTGGTATCAAATTATAGATCATGCATCATAAAAACAAACGCAACAATTACGTTTCAGAAGTTAGGGACAAACTCACCAACTTTCGTCGAATAAAGATGTTTAACTTATAGAAATGACAATTTGGTATCATGTTTAACTTTATCCCCCCAAGCAATTCGCATATATGGAAATATGTTTTGAAAGGAAGAATAAGTTAACCCTCTGTGGGAATCGAAACAATGACCCTCCAATCACTGGAGATGAACTTACTGTCTTAGCGAAACCGACTCATTGATAATACTCAAAACTGACTTTATGCGCAACTGGTTTTTTTATACAGAAATCACTATTTTGTATTTAATGAGTTAGACAACCCTATGAGCGAACAATACATCATAGTTACAAGTATGAACTTTGGCACATGCCTATTTTGAATGGTCCTCTTTCGGAACACGCTCTCTATCCTCATTCTCGCAAGCCAGGGACTCGCTTCGCTGGTATTGATGTTCTCGTCCTCTTCGGCACTCCTCTTTAGATTCACTCCCGTGGATTCAATACTTATGTGTATCAGCAGATAATGGGCAGAAACATATTGCATTTCACATCATTCTCTCAAGTCAGAGCCCATTTCGGCTAGAATTTACTGGTTCTACACTTCACAATTTACGTTACTTTGTCAATCAGTTTTACGAATGGAATTACGTCATATATTAGCAGATGCTGACTATAAAAGCGATCTGTTTGACCTCGTTGTCAAAAGCTTGGGCCTTATTTCCCGGAGGAGTTTTTGAGTTTGATACTTAGATGCCTTTCATATTGACTTTAACTTGGCAGCCGTTTTCGTGAATGCAATAATTGATGTACCAAAAGATAATAACGAGAATTCGACATAATTCTCTTGCACACAAACCTTGTTCAGTGAACTAGCCCTGACATTTCGAACATAAATCACCTTCGGAATGAATTAGTGACAAACATATTCGCGAATTGAGTATAGGGAGATATCCATAGATACTGATTAGAAATGTTTCTTATTTGCAGAATTTTATTTTTAAAAAAAGAAATTAATAAAATAAGCAACCTTCAAAAAGGCTTGGTCGAACATGAGATGATATTTCCTAAGAATTAAATAGTTAATCATTTATATAGAAGGAGCAAACCATTGACTTGCTGCATGGAAAAGAGTGTCAAGGTATTCAGTTTGCAGATGATAACACACGTAAATGTAGAAACTTAATTAATTATTCTAATCAAATATCAATACTGTCACAGGCCTCAATTTGAATAGTGAAAAGTGTAACTATGCCCCTTGGACAGTTGGGTAAAGCCTTCAACCCCCTTCCATAGTTTCACAGATCAAAGAGATGGACCTGATACTAAATTCATTGAAAATTAACTTAAGGAAATATAAATTTTCCAGTTTGCTCGGCAAAGTAAGCGAGAAGGGTGACTGAAGCGCGTCGATTTTTGCGCTACGATTAAATCCTTGAAATTTATTTGGATTTCCAAATATTTGAAAGCTTTTTTTATTTGCAAAAAGCAACAGCTGAACCGAATGTTTTGAAACTTGGCATACATGATACTTGTACCAAGACATTGCCAAAGCGATCATTGTGACTTCGTCTGTCAATTCAAAATAGACGGCACGGACTAGTCAAAACCGTTGGATTTTGAACGGGGAAAGTGAATATACATATATTGTATCAGACCTATTACGCAATTCCTACAATTGTGGGTTAGAAGTTGAAAATTACTTCCCTTGGCATGAAAACACTGGCAGATGGCGCTTGTTCTACATTTACCACTATCTCCGCTGATATGCCTTTCACTGTATTATTGCCACTGCCGCAGGTTTTGACTACAATGTAGTCATTTCTCACTTGTTCTGAAGTGGAGATCCCAACATGAATAACTTTGGTAGTTAGGAATTTTTGTGCTCAGAAAAATCCCAAAAATCTATACCTCTGCTTTTGTTTTATTCAGGCAAAAGGAAGCCATGGCGGGGAATCTTATTATTTGGCGTAAGTATATTTTGATCATTCGCATGGCATCAGAATGTATACCTCTTAGTCTTACTGTCTGACTTACCCTCTGATTGCATTGGGGATAAACAATGTGGTGCTCAGCTTTTGTGCCAATCAGCATTGGTCGTTACCAAATCGAGCAAAGTGGGCCCAGGATATTACAGCTACAAAGGATGTTTCAATATGTAATCTTTTCAAATAGTCAAGCAGCACACTACCGTTTTCAGCCCAATGCACTCAGAGGATAAAACACCGACAGATTCGCTTACTAAAATTTCCCTGATTAGTCACGATACAGAGATGAAACTTGCCACAACAAAAAATGACCACTTTCGAATTATTTGTCGAGTTAATTCCAGAAAAACAGGCCTTTTTGAATTATATGTATACCTTGATGGTGACTTCACGTCAGATCGTCCGAACACTGAATTACTGAAGTATTGGCATTGAGCCAGGTGATCTTAAGTGAGGTCACAAACGAGTGTCAAACAAGGACAGATAAGCATTGCCGGTTCTGAAATCAGCCAAGATACCATCTTTGGAGCACTTCTGAGTTCTCTAAAGTAATTCAATCACAGGAAGTTCACTTTTCAACTCTGTTATTCAAACACAGAGAAAAAGTAACATTCCCATTCTTCATTCAAATTGAAGAAAAGTCTCATAATGACAAAATCTGACACTTTGTAGCTGGTGCCATGAAGAATATTGCCAAATATAAGTCATTTTTGGTGCACTTCCAGGGAAATTTAAAATGGAAAATATTAAAACCTTGAGCATTTCGCCTTTAAGAGCTAGCTATTAGGAAGGCAATATATATGCTGGTACTGTGCTAAAAACACAACTGTCTCAGTCATTACTGGTTCCCACTAATTGCTGATTATCGCCCGCCGGACACCGGTTGGGGGATATAGAATCGCTGTTTGTTTGTCAGTGTGGGTGTGTGCATCACATTTTCCTGTTAACACGAGAACTTGAAAACTATTGATTCAATTTGCTCAAAATTTTAACTGAAGCTATAATTGGGGAATAGCTTTCTTGTTATTGATTTTGAGGTCAAAGGTCAAGGTCACTTAGGCTAGAAAATCTGTGAAAAAAGAGGGAAATCTCCAGTTCCATGTTATCAGTTGGTACCAAACATTGGGTATATAGTACAGATGGGGCAAAGGAGAAGGTTATTTTATGTTTAGGTCAATAGATCAAAGGTCAAGTTCACTCAAGCCAAAGAACCTGTAAAAAATGGAAAATCTCCTGTTCCATGTCCGGAATTGGTTCAAAACTTGATGCCTACCCTGCATATTGGGCAGAGAATAACCCTATTTACTTTGAGGTCAAAAAGGTCAAGGTCACCTAGGCCAGAAAATGTCAAAAAAGTGAGAAATTGTGAACTCCAGTTCAGAGATATGGATTTTGATCAAATTCCAAGTATACCACAAACCCCAAAGTAATTGATTTTTATTTGACCATCTTTGTCCAGGAGTTATTGTCATCGTCTGCATCGACAGCATTCGTCTGTCCATCCTTCTCTCCATAGTCAAAATCTCCAAATTCATACAACAGTTGCACTTGGTGATTGGTCAGAAGCCTATGGATAATGACTGACCTTGACCTAATTTAAAAGGTCACATTCTAGTTTTTGCATCATTTTTTGAATGATTATAGTTAGGTTATCCAAATTTGATTATAGTTAGGTTATCCAAATTTATATTGCACATGTAACTGATGATGAACTTGAAGCCCACCCAAGTTGACTGACCTTGACTTATTTTTACAAGATCATTCTCTGTTTATTATGTTCTGTCTTGAAAAATTATAGCCAGGCTTTCCAAATGAATTCTACGTATACAGCTGGCAATGATCCAGAAGTAAGTTGAAGATGACTGACCGTGGCCCATTTTTTCAAGATCAGATTCTATTTATTTTCTTTCACGTGTTAAATAAGTACTAGTATTTTTTCCGTTTTTTGTCTCATCCGACTGGGGAAAATGCCCAGGGGATTCAGCTCATGGCTCTTGTTATGTGTATTTCCAGCCCCCTGGGACAGGTAAATCATACCTGGCCAAAGCTGTGGCCACAGAGGCCGATAATTCCACCTTCTTCTCAGTCTCTTCATCTGATCTGGTCTCCAAGTGGCTCGGAGAAAGTGAGAAGTAAGTCAACATTCTTTTGCAAATGGGGAAGATTTCAACATGTCTATGTTGGAGTGTGTATTTGCTCCATGTCCACCGGGTGGCGCCAACACCAAGATTGGACAAATTACGCTGATAACCATTGTTGTCTCTGACATCTAAAACTTTCGGACGTCATGATTCAACAAAGGTGCCATCACAATGGTAACGTCACGATGCCACAAAGCTACGATGATGTAACAATTTCAATTTGTTATCAGCGTCATTATGCCCTAATATTTGCCATCAGTGCCATCTTGTCGGCACTAGCAAATACTTCAACTTTGACCCTTTGGAACCCTCTGGAAAGTATGGTTTTATTACCCCTCGGCCAACTTTGGCCTAGGGGTATTGTCGTCATCACGTACGGCTGTCCGTCCGTCCGTACGTCGTACCGTCCGTTACCGCGATATCTACAGAACCGTTTCATGCATGGCAACCAAACTTGTTACATCTATTTATCTTCACGTAAATCAGAAGCCTATCGAAAATGAGTCATCTCGGACAATATTTTGCAGAGTTATGCCCCTTTTTACAAATAAAAATCCATTTATGATTTGTTATTGTGATAATTTCAGAACCGTTCCATATACAACATCCTAACGTGATACAGTTGTTTCTCTTGACCTGAACTAGATGCCTATCGAAAATGAGTCGTGTCAGAAAGTATTTTGCAGAGTTATGCCCCTTGTCTAATAAAATCCACTAATTCCTATGTTAAGTTTGCATATAATTTCTATATCATGTTTGTATACTATCACATTTATTTATTGATTGGATGACTGATTTATTGATTTATTCTCTCACACAATGCGAAGAATGCCTGCAAATCTGTTTTGAAAATGACACTAGATGCCTATCAAAAATGAGTCGTGTCAGAAAGTATGCCCCTTGTCTAACAAAATCCACTAATTCCTATGTTAAGTTTGCATATTATTTCTATATCATGTTAGTATACTATCACATTTATTTATTGATTGGATGACTGATTTATTGATTTATTCTCTTAGACAATGCAAAGAATGCTTGCAAATCTGTTTTGAAAATGACATACATGTGCCATTTAGTATACATGTACTGTATTTATCTAGCCATGTGTACTGTTGTTTTGGTGAGACATCGATACAGCTCTTTCAATTTATTCCAGAAACAAATTAATTTAAGGGGAGGAAAACTTCTTTTTTTTTTCAAAGAAAGTACACTTACAATACCAGGGGTAAATATTTCTTCCCACAAGCCAATCAATTGGTAGAGACACCCTTACATTATAATAGCTGGGGTTCAGAGCCGAGGGATTTCGATAGCGCAGCTTCATGTTTATTTCTGTGATTGTTTCCCCAGCATCTGATCGCTGCCATATTTGGCACCGCTTGTGCAGCACAAAAGGCTGTTCTTACTGATGATGCTATATTAAAGATTGGAATGTCATTTGCAGATTGGCCCAACACCCCTTCCACAACAAGATGCCTATTAATTTAGTTCAACTCACGACCAGTTATAATGATGAAATGTGTTCATATGCTCAGTGTTTATAGTATGCTCAGGTCTGTTCCATTTAAAAAGATATGGGAGGGGCGGAAGGCAGCTTTGAATTATACCCCACCACCCATAGAAATTTTATTGGCCTTCCCAATGTTGTAACATGGATTGAAGGGAATTTCCTCCCATGACCCATAGAATAAAAAATTCAGTGCCTTCCTCCCCTCCCATATCTTTTTAAATGGAACAGCCCTCATATAAAAATCGCTATTTCGTGCTTTCATTGCTCTTTTCAGTTTGATGACATGATAGTACTTTGATATAATACGTTTAGCATTCGACATGAAGTTGGTGTGATGTTACTTGGTGCTCAGAGCCCCAAATCATGCCAAAATGACCAAGAAAATTGCAGCTCCCAGATGCTCAGAAATAAGACCAAGAAATTAATAAAATAACAGTTCCCTGTTTTCGATGTCAGGAAATATTTGGCATACTTTATTTTCAAGAACAAACTTTCACAGTGAAAGCATATTTGAATTGAGTTAAGCATTCCTTTAATCATGTCAGAAGAAGAAAAAGAACTGTTTGAGAATATTGTCTATTGTCCAAGTTTTATCTGTTTGTTCTAAAATTTCAGGCTTGTCAAGACCCTGTTCTCATTGGCGAGAGAAAACAAACCTAGTATCATATTCATTGATGAAGTCGACGCTCTGTGTGGTTCGCGAAGTGAGAATGAATCCGAGTCGGCGCGGCGGATCAAGACAGAGTTCCTCGTCCAGATGCAGGGTGTAGGAGTAGACAATGATAGCGTCCTCGTGTTGGGGGCCACAAATATTCCCTGGTCCTTAGATGCTGCTATTAGGAGAAGGTATGGTAATGGCTTTCTCACTCTCACCTTGGTTGATTGTGGGAAGTCATTGTGATATAATATTCTATATTTCGGCTCTGGTTATTCCATCCTGCCATCGTATGAACATTTAGAGTGTAGAATCAGCTATATATGAAGGCTTAAGCAAAAAGAGTGGTGAATATACAAGCGTAGAACAGCAAACAGTTCAACAAACAATGATCAAACAATGGTTGAAGTTACTGGTATATCAGTGAGTACCGATTCAACAGCATATGACAATATAGACAATGACGATCATGTTCACCTGAAGACAATGAGGTCCTTACGGTAATTCCTCTAATAATTCAATCACAGGATGTTCACATTTCAACTCTATTATTCAAACACAGAGAAAAAGGAACAATCCCATTCTTCATTCAAATAGAGGAAAAGCCATATAATTACAAAATGTGACACTTTGTGGCTGGTGCCATGAAGAATATTTCCAGATATAAGCTATTTTTGCTGCACTTCCGGTGATCGAATTATTAGGGGAATTACTCCATGGTTTAGTTTGAGTGTTTTACTCCTGATAGCAAAAGCCTCTTTGAACAGAAATTCGTTCCAGTTCAATAGTGTGATCTATTATTTTAACATATACGAGAGGACAGAGTAAACGATGTCTTTTATCTGCACGTCTGGTATAGCCGTAAGATCATATGTGTTGGAAACTTGAACATTTCAAGACAAGTGACTGGATGTTGCTGTTGCCTCGGCCATGTTTTTCTAATCTGGTAAAGAGACATTTTCCATTTTCAGAGTTATTTTCATCCTAGTTTATGTGAAACAAATGTGAGAATAATGAATTTTGATAGAGGGATATCAGGGCATTGAATCAGGACCAGAGATAGTGCATAAGACTTCTGTTAGGAGCCGGCCTTTGGTCCGGAGTATTATCACAAGCCAATGATAATTCACCGTACATGCATTAACTTCTATAATGACTACAAAAAGAATGATGCTCTGCAGATAATCGAAAAGTTGGCCATGCGTGAATGAACCACTCATGATTTTTGTGTACTTTTCAGATTTGAGAAGAGAATCTACATCCCCCTTCCAGAAGCCCCTGCTAGGACGGCCATGTTCAAGTTGTCCCTAGGCAATACGGTCAACAGCATAACAGATCAAGATTTCACAGAGCTCGGCAAGAGAACAGATGGGTATGTTGCATTGTTATGACTCTCTTCATAGTAGCGAACCAGCTATGCACAAGAAACTTGTCAGTAAATTTTTATGAAATTTGTCTTTTGCATTTGAATTCTTGCAAAAAGTTAGGACAGTATCTTATTAAAAACGATATAAAAATTTCAAAACTGAATAACTGAATCAAAACTGATTCCATGATCTAAAAAAATGAAAGCTACCCTAAAGTTCTCTGAAGTTTGTTCACATTGTAATATGTTTACAGCCCGAGGACCCTCGGTGGCCGAGTGGTCTAAGGCGCTTCGCTGGTGACCGCTAGCCGCACACCGCTGAACCTTACTTGCCGAAGGGCGGTGGTTCTCTCCGGGTACTCCGGCTTCCTCCACCAACCAAACTGACTGTCACCATATGAGTGAAACAAACTTGATTGTGACATTAAGCCAAATTCCCTCCCTCCCTGTTTACAGCCCTCCATGTCATATTTTCTGATAAGATACCGAATGATTCTCTTTGACAGGTACTCCGGAGCTGATGTAAGTGTAGTGGTCAGAGATGCTCTCATGCAGCCTGTTCGCAAAGTTCAGACAGCTACACATTTTAGACGGGTATGTTTTATTTTTACTGGCTGTATTTCACTGGGTCTACATATTCATATAACTTTTGATAATTTTCCTGCTACCTTCTGTATCGTGTAGTTTACTATATTAGCTATAAATCCAGGCCATATTTTGGTGGACCAGATTCATCCCCATTAATTTTATGTTACTCCCACACGATGTATGAATGTGATAGCAGTGAACCCATACTTTCTATACAGAATATTTGGTTACATAATCAGATCATGTTATTACAGACGATTTCATAACAGTTTACCAAGATATTTTTCAGTGACAAGAAATAACATGCCTAAACTGAATCAAAACATCACATGTAACTTTGCACTTCCTATCTGAAGTTGCCAACTTATAATGATATGTTTATTTCATTTGGTGTGTTTCCATGATTCTCATTGGCTGTTTGAAAGCCCATCACCCAATCAGAAATCAACATGACAGTCGAAGTTAACTTGCAAGTTTGCAGACATAACAAAACTGTTCAACTTCACACTTTCCAGAGCAACATAGCGTGCTGTAAACATCACATCAGTCCCAAGCGGTAAACTATTATGAGATTGCCCGTAACAGCAGCTGTTAGCTTTCAATAGAAGAGTTCCAATGCTCTTATGATCTTGGAAACTTTCATGGAAACAAAGTCACTTGCAGTTCTGAGGAAATGTTTTTCTCAATGATAATGAGTTTTGTTTAGAAAGATAGATGTCTCCGGCATTTAAATAATAGTTTCTTACAAAAAAGTACTTTTTTGTGCGGTACATTGTCTAAATATCATCTCTGTACCTAAATCACCCTCAAAATCATCAAATTGCATGAATGTAGTTCCCAAGCCCTGAAAGTAAAACATAATACATGCACAACAAGATGGTCTTTCAAAAGAATTTGCCAGTAAGAATGGAAAAATAATTTTCAACAGTAATTCAAATCTGTTTTCCAGCATGTCGGACCTATTGGATTGATTTATTTTTTCATCTTGAATAATCCTGAGCTTAGAAAATATATATTCAAGTTGGATTGAGCTAATTTTTTTCCTTGGGCAGATTTAGTTATCATCCTGCTTGCCTGAGGTGGAAATATAAGATTTCCGAGAACGCTTCGAGCTATTCTTTTAAGAGTTCATCACTTGTCCCAGAGTTCATGTGTGCCAGCCTCACAGAT
>JAVTVY010027119.1:25858-104973 GCA_036873755.1 Hanleya hanleyi
GTTTTGTGACAAATGAATCGTATCCATAAATTTTGTTTCAAGATATTATGCTAAACCAGACTATAAATGATAACTGTTTGGGGCCACTGCCTATAAATTTGCATGTTAATCGAGTTGTCTCCCTTGATACTTTCAATCTTTTGCCTACAGCAGTGGGCACACATTCTTTTTACAAACAGCGATGACGTCCCAGGATTTTCGTTCATAGCCAGGCTCTCTAACAGTTGCACTTGGTGATGGGTCAGAAACCTATGAAAAATGACTGGCCTTGACCTAATTTAAAAGGTCAAATTCTAGTTTTTGCAATATTTTTGAATGATTATACATAGGGTATCCAACTTCATATTGCACATTTAACTGATGATGAGCTTGAAGCCAAACCAAATTGACTTATCCTGACCTATTTTTACAATGTCATTCACTGTTTATTAGGATATAGCTTGAAGAATAATAGCCAAGCTTTCCAAATAAATTCTATGTATGCATCTCCCGCAGGCCTTCAAGTGCCTCCTATATTTCCTATATTTTCCTATATTTTTTAGTCATTCCTATATTTTCCTATATTTTACTCAAAACCTCCTATATTTCCTATATTTTGACTTTTTCTCATGAAAACTTTCATCAATGCTCTGTAATGAGTCAAACTGACACGCGGAAATACATTTCAGAATTTTTTTTTTCGCCTCGCTTCGCTCGGCAAATACAAAAACATTCCAATCACTCTGTGCTGAATCAAACAACAGAACAGGTCACCTGAAAAAACCACCACTATGACCGCATTAAGTGAAAGTAATTTGATTAAACACCAGAAAACTACCAAGTTTGGAACATACAATGTAGTACAGACCTGTCTTACACTCCTTTATTTCCTATATTTTCCTATATTTTAGTCAGAAAATTCCTATATTTCTCCTATATTTTTGCAAATTTCCTCCTATCTTTTCTCCTATATTTTCACTGTGAGCCACTTGATCCAGAAGTAAGTTGAAGATGACTGACTTTGGTCCATTATTTCAAGGTCAGATTCTATTTACTGATTTCCACCTTGATCAGTGTTAAATAAATATTGGTGTTTTCTTGTTTTTATATGCCCGTCAAATTTTGACGGGACGTATATTATGATGGCGTCATCCTTCCGTTAGTTAACTTTTGCTCATCAACGCAACTCGTTCTAGAGTTTCTAATGGATTCTTTTGATATTTGGGGCACGTGATCGGTACAATGTGTAGATGTGCACAAACTTTTTTCGGCCCGATTCGACATTTTCTTGAGTTACTCCCCTTGATTTTGGTCTGAAATCCTTGTATTTGGCACCTACTGTCTTTTTCAACGCAATTCGTCCCAGAGTTTTCAATGGATTCTTCTGAAAATTGGTACACATGATCGGTACCATATGTACATGTGCATGAACCTTTTTCGGTCCGATTCAATGTTTTCTTGAGTTACTCCCCTTGATTTTGGTCTGAAATCCTTGTATTTGGCACCTACTCTCTTCATGAATGCAACTCGTCCCAGAGATTTCAATGGATTCTCCTGCAATTTGGTAGGCATGATCATGCGCATGAACTTTGTTTGAACCAATTTGAGGTTTTCTTGAGTTATAATCCCCTTGATTTCAGTCTGGAATCCTTTTATTTGGCACCTACGGTCCTCGTGAAGGAAACTCGTCCTAGGGGTTTCATTGCATTCATTGATGGGCGACCCCCGTCAAGAAGTCTGTCCGGTTGTAGCACTTGAATTAAAGTACTTCTTGCCGAAATATGGAAGTCTAGACTTAATTAATGAATCGAGGAGATGCAATTACATAAAATTTTAACCCCTCGGCCATTTTGGCCTCTGGGTATTGTCGATGCCATGTACGTCCGTCCGTCCATTACCACATTTTAGGCAAAACCGCTTGAGACACAACCACCAAATTTTGTACACTTAAAGCAGGGCATAATCTATCATTGTTCCAGGGGCCGATAATCGGCTCCGTTCCCAAAGGATCTTTTCCCAATTTTCTGGAACAAATTTTCCCAAAAAATAAAAAAATCCCAAAATATTTACCATTTTGAAAATTCGCATAAACGTTGGCGGTTATTCCTCGTCGTATTTGCATGTCATTGGACTTATAAAACGGGATAGGAAAGTTCCAAACTTCTTTATTATCAAACTACGGAATAGAATAGAATAGAATAGATTTTTGCATAAATATGCCCGGGTGGGCTAAAAGCACAACATACTATAAAAACAAACATAGCTTACTAATGAACAATATACAAATTTGGGTTCCCCTGAGATTGTTGCTTTATACTAAATACGATGGGGGCCCGGTGTTGGTCAACTAAATACGAGCCATTAAGCATGAACAGATGCTGCCCAGATACACTAGATACTGCATCCAGGGAACATCCATTCATATTCAACGGTCGTACCCAATCGACCAACACCAAGCTCCCATAGGCGAGTAATTATCAGACTGCATAGTGGCAGGAGAGATCGGACATACATGGATAATGAGGAGATTGATGCGCTCTGAGCAATAAAATGCTATAACAATTGGAAACAATCATACATACTTCGCAACTGCTTCCATCACCCATTGACTTGTCGACGACAGTATGTCACGAATCGTGAGGTTATTAGCATCAAATTTTATAAATGGGCATATAATGTTCAAAAGACACTGTCGCTCTTCAGCGAATCTTGAGCATTCCAACATGAAGTGAGTTTCACTATCAACAATGTTACAATGTTCTCTTACTCAGTCATCTCTGGGAATTCCATGATAACGCCCTCTTTCTATCTGTAGTTTGTGGGTGCTTATTCGAAGTTGAAAGAGGGCAGTTCGTTGTTTTCTATTCTGAATCGACATTATGATGTCTTCAGCTTCAAATTTAGTTTTTATGATACAATATGTTTCTAATTTACTAAAGTTTGATATCTTGTTATTCCAGATATTGGAAAAAGTTTCAAAGAGTTTCATTTTAACATATTTCAAAATAGCTTTACGGGATTTGCAGAATTGGTTTTCCCAGAGGCGATAGCAGCCAACTTTAGACAATATATTTCTCATAGTAAATCCAGTTTTTACAGTTGAACATTCTGTTTTCCTCAACCTGTTCGAGGTAGGTATCATACAATAGCGAGGATGGGTTGGCAGATAAAATATGTGTATAATAATTCACACTTTTTAGGATGGCAAACAATTTGACTGGGGTTAATTCTTCCAAGTTCACCAAGGACTGCATAATTAGTCGCTTTGGAGTGGACTCCTGGGGTTAATTCTTCCAAGGACTGCATAATTAGTCGCTTTGGAGTGGACTCCTAACAATTTTTGACAAAATTCATTCTGAACAATGCAGTCTCATTTTCTTTTCTAAGGATAACTTCCACATTATTAGCATCTAAAGTTTTGGTCAAATAGCCAATCCATATCTCAGAACCATACGGTAAAATGGGTTGGATAATAGAGTCAAACAATTTACAGGCTATGTTAATGTTTAGTTCAGTGGGATTGACGGCGTTTCTGAGGCAGAACAATGCCTTCTTGGCTCTGCTAGCAAGGTTCTCTATGGCAGAGTTAAAATGACCATTTGCGTGTAGCACAACTCCAAGATAGGTGTATTTGTTTACACATTCTATCTGATGTTTACCGATACAAAATTTGTGATTAAGGCTTCTATTACTTCCAAAAGCAACTATTTTTGTTTTTTTTGATATTCACCGATAGACCTCAATCTGTGAGGTATATGCCAAGTTTATCAAGTTTCCGCTATAGGTCATTTCTATCCAGCGATAACAGTATGATATCATCAGCATATATGCTAAGCATTGAACATACTCACTCCAGATACGAGGGGAATTATTATTATGACTATCAAATTCTAACAACAGATCATTAATATAGATATTAAACAAAATCGGACTTAAAATATTACCTTGGTGTACACCCCTAGCTACAGGGAAGGTGTCACTCATACAGATGTTGGTTTTAACTCTAGACTGACTGTGGAGGTACATATTTTTAATGGTATTATATATTACCAGATACATGTATACCAGCCTTTTGGAGTTTCAAGAAAATTCCTTCATGTCACACCGAATCAAAAGCTTTGCTAAAGTCAATAAAGCAGTTCTTTTGTTTTTTTCTGAATATATTTATCCATCAAAGTTTTCATTACACAAATATGGTCAGCTGTTCTATTGCCCTTTTTGAAACCTAACTGGGACTTGGAAATTATGCTATTTTTATCTGCATAGGATACTAATCTATTATTAAGGACAGAGCAGAATAATTTGCCCACACAACTATTCAGGGTAATGCCCCTGTAGTTGTTTGGGTCTGAGAGGTATGATAGCAGCTCATTGTCGAACAACAACCACTGTTTAGGACCACCGGTCTGTTTGCAGCTTGTTTGACTGGGGGAGAAGTTATTATTTTGAAACTTTGATATCGAATACAACCCTGTTCTCGAGGACGTTTGGGGCTGTATAAAAATGGGGATTCCAAAGACCAAATCGGGTACGGATTGCGGACCGCTATTTCTAATGGCCACCGACTTTAATAGAAATCGGACTACGATCATATCTGAATCTAGGACAAAAGTCGAAATGGACAAAAGCTCCAGGGACATAAGTGTCGCGTACAAATGCCACAGAGGCAAAAGCCCTAGTGGACAAATGCCCCATACCAATTTATTAAAAACCAATAAATCGAAAAGCGCGTTCAGGCAAATATAGGGCTTTTTAGATGGGCGCTACATGAAAATTTAGATACATGTACCATTTAATTATTCAAATAGACCCAATCGCGCTATTCGACCCTTAAAAACCGAAGTGATTATTAATCAGTAACAAAAAAAAAGGTTGAATAGAACGATTTGAGCTATTCGTCCTTTTGAAGGAATGACGACAGCACGCTCAGTGGAGCCTACACATGTGTGCGCATTTCAACAGTCAAACAGTTATGACAATTTTGAGATAGACAATTATGGCAATACTCTGATATGGAGTGGACGGCCACAGGTAAAAGTCGTTTTTATAGTATTTATACCATCTTTTCCCGTGGTATATATGTGTTTGCAATGAATATGATAGCAGTAGGAAGAAGCTAAATTCCCGCGCAAAATGAGGCTCAAAATGTGAACCTGAGGCTTAACGTGGCAATGACGTCACGATGACGTCACATCTGGTCAAAGGTCACAACCGGGTCAAAGGTCATGTGAAGGTCACTTCCAGTGACATCCGGTCACGTGAGTAAGTGTGATCTCCCCCTACAAAGCAGATATATATATATATATATGGTGTAGGCCCATTCCAGCACAATAACCTAATGAGAAACCACCCATGGTCATTTGCGGTATGGGTTGTGAGATCTTGTTTTTTTCGTCTCTCCACATAGAACACAATGAGAGGGGCCCCGAAGCCAAGCGGTGATTTTTTTTTGAAAATCTCACTGTGCGCGTGCGCACTGGGCAAGTAGCACTGGGGTGGGTGTTTTGGGGTCTAGGTGGACTCCTAGTGGTTCGATTGAGTCGAGTGAGGTATCAGTGCATCCAAATGGGTGGGTACGACGTGGAACTGATGTCATTCCGCGCTTGCGCAATCGAAAAAGGGTATTGGAATGGACGTTTTGGGGTTGGGGTGAGCCACTGGTGGGCCGATTGGGTCGCGTGAGGTATCACTTTAAAGCACTCGTGAGGAAGCATACGACTGGATGGGTATGACGTGGAACTGATGTCATTTCGCGAATGCGAAGTGAAAAGGCGCATGGGAATGGACGTTTTGGGGTCGGGGTGGATCACTAGTGGTCCGATTTGGTCATGGAAGGTGGGGAACCATCCGACTGGACTAGTGTGTCGTCCTTTTTCATCATTGTGCATGCACAGTTGGGGTGTACTGTAGTAAGTAAAGTGGTCATTTTGGGGGTTCGTGGGGGTCTGTTGAGTGATTGAGGGACCATCCGTGGTCAAAATGGATAGTGTGGGTATCAATGTGAAATTCTTGTGGTATAGACCACGACTTTAGGGACGTCCATGTTATCTGTAACGTCATTGCTGACGTCATCAGTAGGAGTATTAGCCAAAGCGGGCATTTTGGGGGTGCATGGGGGTGTGTTTGAGCGATTGCGAGACTATTCGCGGCCCAAATGCGTGGTGTTATGTGTCATCTTGTAGCCCTCGGGGTGTAGACAATGACGGATGTCCACATCATCTGTGATGTCATTAATGACGTCATCAGTAGGAGTAGTAGCGAAAGCGGGCATTTTGGGGTTTGAAGGGGTATATTTGAGAGATTGAGGGACCAGAGAGATTGAGGGACCATTGGTGGACCAAATGGGCAGTGTGTGGTGTCAGATTGAAGCCCTTCGACTTGAGGGATGTCCACGTCATCTGCAATGTCATTAGTGATGTCATCAGTTCGAGTGGTAGCGAAAGCGGCCATTTTGAGGGTGTGAAGGAAGGTGTTTGGGATAGAGATGGACTGTCCGTGCGAGGTATCATCTTGATGCTTAATGCTTTCACGCCCTGGTGAATTAGCCCTGAAGCTCTAATTTTCTAAATATTCCATGGAATTGACACTAATTCATCGAAATGTGGTGATGCCTGTCGTTACGCCTTGACGCCCTAGCATAATGCCTTAAGGCCATGATGCGGACCAGAGAGAGAACAACAGCAACATGGATGACAGGTCAATCATTTTATTACCCCCTCCAGTACAACAGACCCACACTGGGGGAGCCGCGTTGGGTGTGTTTACAACTCAAGTGTTCTTGTCCAATCAGAGACCGCCATTTGGCGCTGCAGATGTCATATTCGTTCTTGCCTGTTAGATGTATTCTCAGCTGTTTTTGTCCAATCAGAAATCGCCATTTCAGAAAGTTCAATCTTCGGCCAGGTTCGCTCTGATCAGTTTGTTCTAATCGTCATCGGGTATGCCAGGATACTCTTGAAACGCCTGCATAAATGATCGATGTTCTGAGGATTCTGATTCGACTATCAAACACACGGATTTGTGCTCTGTCGATGGGATTGGAGAACAACACAATTCAAGGCAATATATCTGGACGCCTCCCTTTGAGGATTCGACTATCAAACACACGGATTTGTGCTCTGTCGATGGGATTGGAGAACAACACAATTCAAGGCAATATATCTGGACGCCTCCCTTTGAGGAAAGAGATTCTAGGTCAAATAAATAACGGACAGATTCCGATGATGGGATCCTTTGGTTGCCCTTGGCCACACTCATCAGATCTTCTAGCACTAGCACGTTGGCCTGCTCGGGGTCGAAGGAATCACTCTGATTCTCATTCTGTAACCCACATTCTATAACGTTGTACTTTCGTATTCGGACTGTCATTAGCTATAACACCAAACAATGCGTGTCGATGCTAGGGTTGTTACACCTTCCTCTGAGAACTTCATCACCCAGGACGCTTTCCACATGCCATAGGACCGCTCACCGTCTTTGTATAGGGATGCTCTACTCCACTTGGTGGACCTATGGCGGAACTCGGCGGAATCTCTTGGTTGTGTTTGCATTGAAGGTGTCTGAGCATACTATCGCGATGAGAGAAGGTTCTCTGGCAGACTGTACTCGTACACGACATGATGATCAGTAGTCCAATACGTATCGACCAATGAGGGACACGTGTTCATCCCTACATGTGCAGACACAACCACCATCACCTCCTGGCATTGATGCCCGTCAAAGCCCGGTGGTGGTGGTAGCTCCCGTGCGGCAGATCTCCGAGCTGTTGAAGCCCAGAGCTCGGAAGTGACGTCATCGTACACATGCGCATGCACCCTGGTGTACCCTATGCGCCCTATGGGCTATAGGGTATACAGTGCACCATAGGTGCGTGTACATGCTCTGCCCAATGGGAGCTACCACCACCACCGGGTGTTCACGGGCATTTAGGTTAGCTGTTAGTCTTCTAACAGGCTCATACTTGACAACCAGGTATTACTGTGTCACACCACACAGATCTACTATATATGATCATGGACTGTTTAGCCTCATACTGGACAACGACGTATTACTGTGTCACATCACTCACATCTGTACTATATATGTACTATATACACCCACGGACTGTAAGGTTTGAATATCAGTCATTTAACAACCTTATACTGGACAATCACGTATTACTGTGTTACAAACTGGAAACTAGGTATTACATCTCACAGATCTATTCTACATATGACCACAGACCGTTAAAGATCAAATATCAGTCATTCAACAGTCTCCTACTGGACAACCAATCACATCACACAGATCTATACAATATATGGCCAAGGAATATTACGGTAAGATATCAGTCATTTAACAACCTCATACTGGACAATCAGGTATTACTGGTATTACTGTGTCACATCACACAGATCTACTTTATATGATCATGAACTGTTAGGAGTCAGATAACAGTCATTTAACAGCCTCATAGTGGACAACCAGGTATTATTACTGTATTAATATATTGATCGTATCATAATCATGAGGGGGAGTATCCCTACCAGGCCTGGGGGAGTGGGGCCAGAATGCCCCCCTACCACACTTTCTGTGCTATCTCCGGAACGACAAAAAATGGAGAGCTGAAACTCCGTGACTTTATAGGTTATCATATTGGGGTCATTTTGAGCCTATTGGCATAAGCTTCCGAGGTATATTTAAAATGGCGGCCATGTGGGGTATCAGAGAAAGTGATGTTTTCGTCATATTTCTTAAAACAAAATTGTTTTGTATGGAAAATTGAGTTAAAACTATTTTATTTCATATTAGATTATTATTACAGATCTGTATTGTATATGATCATGGACTGCTAGGGTTAGATATCAGTAATTTAACAACCCTATACTGCACAATCACGTATTACTGTGTTACATCACACAGTTCTATACTGTATATGATCATGGACTTCTAGGGTTAGATATCAATAATTTAACAACCGTGTGCTGGACAACCATGTATTACTGTGTTATATCACACACATCTATACCAGGCCCGTAGGCTGGGGGGGTTCGGGGGGTGCGTACGCACCCTCCCGCAGAGCAGACCGAGTTCCGCTGCCGGGAGAAAAAAAAAATCACGGAGTGCACGGAAGGACGTTCATGCGGGCATCCATGGGCCAGGAGCGATTGACCTCCCTGGCATTGCTACACATTCAGTTGGAGACGGTGGGGGCTCAGCACCCCCGCCCCCAGTTTCAACAAAAGCTGGGTGACATTTTCATGATTTTGGTCCTAATGTGACCAGATAAACAGGCCGGTTTTTTGCCCCGCGGCGCTTCGCGCCGCCCTGTAGGCCAGGTTTTCACGGAGCGGTGACTTTGCACTGGAGGGTCACGTTGCTGTTTGGGTTAAATGCTCTGATTTGCTCATTCTTCTGTTCCGTTCACAATGACCAATAACTGTTTTAGATGTTAATTTACATAGAAATTGCATTCGCTTTATTGGACGATTATCTGCTTATCAAATTTAGAAATCAAAATTGCGTTCATATTATTTCTTTTTTTGTGTTCACATATTTCTCTTCAAACACGTCAGCGCTCTCCAACCCTCTGCTGAAATGTTACTTTCTTCGAAGTTCGAATTTTGGAAAGGAAAAAATACTTCTTTTACATTCAAAAGTTATCAACTCAATTTTTCTTGTAAATGACGAGAAAAAATCACAAAAACAATTTCAAAATGCAGTTGATTATATAGTGATGATACGTCGTTTTGTATGCCGGAAATCGGCCAGAATGCGTCGACAGCCATCTAGGAGCGCGGAGCTTCCGGGGCCTAGGCGGCCCCTGGACCCTCGCCTGAAGTGCTATGAAAGTCGAGCCCCGCCCACTTTTTGGGAGCTTCCGCCGGCGCTGTACATTGTTATTCTTAACGTGATCAAGTCTTTGCTGGTTGACATATTTTCTTTATGACAGATAGCGGCGAAATATACAGTAATAAACATGGACCAGTTCCTTGATAATAGGATGGCTCAATCGGAGGAATTGCTGGCGTGATTTATCCATCTCTTTACCAGATCGTAACAAGTGTGAACTGAAATGGCACAAATATATCGGCAGGCCGGTGTGGAGGCTAACAATATCCCATATTACATGTAAGAGTGCAAGAACACTCTTCTCCAGATATCTCCAGAGGTAGGACACTCTTCACTCAATAAAAAGATAGGAAACGGGACACTTATCCCCACTCTTAGCCACCACACCGGAGTGAGGAGTTAATGATAATAATCTTGATCAAAGGGGGTTTCCCATGGTTGAATATTAACCTTCTCCCAGTCGACAAGATTGTCATTCACACAACGAGTCGATTATATATACTGAATTTATCAGTCGGAAAAAATGCAGTTGGCGGATGTCGAAAATATGCTGTCAAAATGCGCCAGAATGCGCCATATGGCATCTAAATTTTCAAAAAATTTCAGGGGGGGCATGCCCCCGGACCCCCCTAACCGGGTTTCGCGCCTGCGGCGCTCGCATTAGGAGTTCCGCAATATTCTCTACCGAACCCCCCCGTTGCCAAACCAGCCTACGGGCTTGTATACTATATATAGCCATGGACTGTTAGGGGTTAGATATCAGTCATTTAACACCCTTATACTGTTAGTTTAGATATCGGTGATCTAACCTGATACTGGGCAACCACGTATTACTCTGTTACATCACACACATCTTTGTTTTGTATGATCATGGACTCTTAGGGGTTAGATATCAGTCATTTAACAACCAGATACTAGAAAACCACGTATAACTGTGTTACATCAGAAAGATCTATACTATATATAATCATGGACTGAGAGTGGTGATATATCGATCATTTAACAGCCTCATACTAGAGAACCAGGGATCACTATGTCACGTCACGAACATCTATACTATATATGATCATGGAATTGGAGCGATATACAAGAGGTGAGAAAAGTTGACGTCTGGCGACTAAACCGCAACCATACGTCTCTACTGGAAGCATTCGTCCACACCCAACATTCAGACCCGAGAATTCGGTAGATTCTCGGATGTAGCCTTAGCATCTCGGCCGCGCTTTTACTGCAGCTGTTTATATGTAGACAAAAAAATATTAGCACTGGCTTAAGCGTAGCTGTGATGACAGATCAACCGATGAAGTAAACGCCTCAACATGGGGTAAACTGGGAAATGCAAGAATACCCAGGAAAACTAACCTGTAATACCCGACGTCGTACGGCTCAAATTTCCCACCAAAGCAATAAACTTACATATAATTGTCGCGTGACATTCACAGAGGGTTAGCTATCAGTCATTTGACAACCTTATTATGGACAACCACGTATTACTGTGTCACATCACACAGATCCATACTATATATGATATGGAGTGATAGGAGTTATACATCGGTCATTTAGCAGTTTCAAACTAGAGCACCAGGCATTACTATTACAACACATATAAGGGAAGTGGGAAGAGGTGCCGACATACTGACTGCGTCATATGACTTCACAGAATAGTCTTCTCGTAAACCTATTCTAAAGCACATACCAAGAATCTAAGGATTAGTGATATGTGTTGTATCTCGGGTACGCTTTTATTGTACCTGTTCATGTGGCAACATGGATGATATGACCACACGGCCCCTAGCACGGGCATAAGCGGTATTAGATACAAATATAGAGAGCTATGATGGAAATGCTCTGACAACTCGTATACTGGCCGTTTCGCTGTGACAACTCGTACATTGGATATTGGTGAGCTGTACCGTCGTCAGATGTAAATGACGGCAATGAACACAAAAGACTAGTCTGTAAGGCCCGATGTCGACCCAGCATCAACTTCCCACAAATGCCAACATATATCAAAGACCAAAGGGTCTGTATGTCACACCACACACATCTGTACTATATATGATCATGGACTAGATATGGGTTAGATATCAATCATTTAACAACTTTATCCTGGACAACCACGTATACTCTGTCACATCACACAGATCTACTTTGCATGATCATGGACTGTTAGGGGTCAGATAACAGTCATTTAACAGCCTTATACATGACAAATATGGCATTGCTGTGTCACGTCACACATATCTACTATATTTTATCATGGACTGGTAGGGTCAGATATCCGTCATTTAACAGCCGCATACTGGACAACCACGTATTAATGTGTCACATCACACACATCTATCATATAGATGGCCTGTTAGGGTTATATATCAGTCTAACAACCTTATAATGGACAATCACGTATTACCTTGTTACATCACAGTAACAACCTTATACTGGACAACCACGTATTTACTGTGTTAGATCACACAGATCTATACTGTATATGATCATCGACTGCTAGGGTTAGATATCAATAATTTAACAACCTTATACTGGACAACCACGAATTACTGTGTTACATCACACAGATCTATACTGTATATGATCACGGACTGCTATGGTTAGATATTAGTAATCTAACAACCTTATACTGGAAAACCACGTATACACACATCTATGCTATATATGGACATGGACTGTTAGAGGTTAGATATCAGTCATTGAACAACCTTATACTGGACAATCGCGTATTACTGTGTTACAACACACAGATCTGTATTGTATATGATCATGGACTGCTAGGGTTAGATATCAGTAATTTAACAACCTTATAATGGGCAATCAAGTATTCTGTGTTGCATCACAGTAACAACCTTATACTGGACAATCACGTATTACTGTGTTACATCACACATCTATACTATATATGGCCATGGACTGTTTGGGTTACATATCAGTCATTTTAACAACCTTATTATGGACAACCACGTATTACTGTGTCACATCACACAGATCCATACTATATATGATATGGAGTGATAGGAGTTATAAATCGGTCATTTAGCAGTTTCAAACTAGAGCACCAGGCATTACTATTACAACACATATAAGGGAAGTGGGAAGAGATGCCGACATACTGACTGCGTCATATGACTTCACACAATAGTCTTCTCGTAAACCTATTCTAAAGCACATACCAAGAATCTAAGGATTAGTGATATGTGTTGTATCTCAGGTATGCTTTTATTGTATCTGTTCATGTGGCAACATGGATGATATGACCACACGGCCCCTAGCACCGGCATAAGCGGTATTAGATACAAATATAGAGAGCTATGATGGAAATGCTCTGACAACTCGTATACTGGCAATTGGTGAGCTGTTTCGCTGTGACAACTCGTACATTGGATATTGGTGAGCTGTATCGTCGTCAGATGTAAATGACGGCAATTAACACAAAAGACTAGTCTGTAAGGCCCGATGTCGACCCAGCATCAACTTCCACCAAAGGGTCTGTACAGGGTCTGTATGTCACACCACACACATCTGTACTATATATGATCATGGACTGTTAGAGGTTAGATATCAGTCATCTAACAACCTTATACTCGACAACCACGTATAACTACGTACATCACACACATCTATGCTGTTTATGACCATGGGCTGTTAGGGTTAGTTATCAGTAATTTACCAACCTTATACTGGACAACCACGTATTACTATGTTACATCACATACATCTATACTTTGTATGATCATGGACTGTTAGAGGGTAGATATCAGTCATTTAACAACCAGATACTGGGCAACAACGTATTACTGTGTTACATCAGCCACATCAATACTATATATGGCCATCACACCTGGACAACCAGGTATTACCGTATCACATCACACAGATCTACTTTATATGATCATGGACTGTTAGGGGTCAGATATCAGTCATTTAACCCTACCTGGCCTGAGGGTGGGGGCACTTTCCGCCCCCCCCCCCCCCAACTTGTTAGTTTTTTCCTATCTCCGGAACGACAAAAAATTAAGAGCTGAAACTCATTAAGATTATCAGATTGGCGTCATTTTGAGCCTGTTTGCATGACCCCCCCGAGCCGAGGATCATGGGTAAATTTAAAATGGCGGCCATATGGGTTACCGGAAAAGTGATGTTTTCGTCATATTCCTTCAAAAGTTACGCAAAAATTCAGCATCTTGATTCAACGCGGTCCTATGCATTTTACTGAAATCATTTGTCTTAGTATCGCCAAAAAAGCACCCCTGATTCGTTCCCCCTCCCTTCCCTTCCCCATTAACCATACCAGGCCTGGGGGAGTGGGGCCAGAATGCCTCCCTATGACACTTCCTGCACTATCTCCAAAACGACAAAAAATGGAGAGCTGAAACTCCGTGACTTTGTAGGTTGTCATATTGGGGTCATTTTGAGCCTATTGGCATAACCTTCCGAGCAGGGGATCATTGGTATATTTAAAATGGCGGCCATGTGGCGTATCAGAGAAAGTGATGTTTTCGTCATATTTCTTAAAAAACAAAATTTGTAGGGAAAATTGGGTTAAACCTATTTTATTTCATATCAGATTATTATTTACTAATTTATCATGCAGTTTTTATCATGCGGTTTTTGCGAAGAGAAAATTCTGACCGAAAGATCGTCCAAAAATGCTCTTTTTGAAAATGACGTCAATGTGACATCATGTCGGCCATCTTCGATTTTCTTTGACATGTGCCTAAGATATAGTGTCGTACATGTAAGTTTTAGCCATCTAGCCTTTGCGAAAATATATAGGGGGGGGGGGCAATTTCCAGCTCCCCCTCTCACCCAGGCTGCGGTACACCCCAAATCGGCCTGGCCAGATAGTGTTAATATCCTTATACTGGACACCCACGGTTTGTTATGTCACATTACACAGATCTATACTATATATGACCATGGACTGATAGGTGTTATATATAATTAACAACCTCATCCTGGACAGTAAGGTATTATTGTGTCGCATATATAATCATGGGCAGTTAGGGATCCAATAACAGTCATTTAACAGCCTCAAACAGGACAACCACTTATTACTCTGTTACATCAGTAGTAGTAACTGCGTGAATTGAGCCCTATTGACCTCAGAAATTTGCATATGACCTCTGTGATGTCACAGCGACAGCCAATCAGAAGCGAGTATTCGCGTGACCTTTGAACATGTCATGGGGTTTTTCCCCACAATGGCGGTTCATTGAACCGCCATGATGGAAAATGGCCATTCCTGGATCATTGAACCGCCATGTTGGAAAATAAACGTATAAAAGGAGGCGATTTTTAGTGGTTTGGTGTATTCCTTGCACTACCCAGCGGAGCTATCGGACTTACCTGCTTGACCAGCCTGACCAGCCTGCCTGCCTGCCTGCCTGCTTGCTTGCCTGCCTGCCTGCCTGCCTGTATGAGACGTGGAGAAGCTTTTCATTTTACCAGTGCAATTTCACCAGCCTATTACACCGTAGCAGCTACTGACCAGCCTGAGCCCACAGTCATGGAGACACCCCAGCGAGTTACGCTTCAAAAGTACCGTGTTCGCCTCATTGATGAGATGCAGCATGTGGCCGAACTATGTGATCTGCTTATGGAGGAAAACATACTCCTGAAACACGGTGTCGAAGATATCATGGCGGAGGGCACCACTTCACGACAAAACAGAGCCCTCATCGACGGTCTACTGCGCCGTGGCCCCTATGCATTTCTAGCCTTCGTGGAGGCGCTGAAGAAGACGGGAAATGAAGAACTAGCATATCTACTTCAAGCCCAGGATTTACAAGATGATGATATCTTAGTCATGGACATCACCGAAGAGCGTACAGCTACCAAACTTGAAGAAGTAGCAGATCTACTTGAAGCCCAAGAGCGTACAGTTACCAAACGTACGCACCCAGAGTCTGGTGTACCTGCCAAACGCGGTGCACGAGCCAAACGGCCCCGACTAACACCTTTAGAAATACCTGAGCAAGGGCTTCAGCCAGGGCCCCAGCAAGTGCCTGAGCCAGCGAAAGAAGAAGAGGTGCAACTTCCTATGTCTGTGCAGGAGATCAATGACATTATCCAGCAGGCCTACCAGGCAGCCCACACGAACACTTGGGGGCTTTCACCCTATTTAACTGTGAGTGTGAAAGACGAGGAAGTGCATTTTAACGTTCCGGCCTTTAACGCCAGACCAGCTAGGCATATCGCCTTGACGTACGACAACTGACTAAAACTACAGGCCATTGATTACGCCGTCGATGCGGTTATTCGCGACCAGGGGAGTGACGAAGCGAAATTTTATGTGGGTGACGACATCTTTGTCAGCTGTGCTAGATTCAACGACCAGCTCCTGGTGCATATACGGAAATGGAAAATCAGTTTTGATACTTGCGCGCAAGAGCGTGTTCCTTGTCCTGAGGGCGTCACCTTGAAAATAACGGCGTGGCGGAAGTTGCAGAGTCTCACAGCTAAAATTCATGAAGCCCTGTCTGACCAGGTGTCTCAGTATATTTGTAACAAGTACATCGACACATTCCTGGATCATCTCAGACCCCGCATTCGACACTTGCGTATCCAGCAATGTGCAGGCTGTGTGAACAAGGACGGAGTCTTCAACACGCATACGTGTGTGGACAATAGTATACCATCAAATGCGCTCATCACTGAGGCACTACAGGACGTGACCGAGGAGCAAATTGCCCACGCAATGGAAGCTGCCTGTCCACCCAGAATTCCACGTGAACAGCTTGCTACCTACATCTACGTGCACCAGGGGCGGAAAGACGATGATGAGTTCAAACAAGTCTTGTTGCATAACTATTGAACATTTTCAAGTCTTGTTGCATTGAAACTTTCAGACATTTACCGTGTTCCTACATTCTATGTTTATTCCACGTTCATTGAAGCGCCTTGATAGCGTATAATTGTATTTAAAAAAATTCAATACCCAGAGTCTACTGTGGTGAAGACGTTCATTCTACTGTGTTAGTCTTGTTGCATCAATATTGAACATTTCAAGTCTTGTTGCATTGAAACATTCGGACATTATCGTATTCCTACATTCTATGTTCATTCTATGCTCATTCTATGTTCATTGAAGCGCCTTCATAGCGTATAATTGTATTAAAATTCAATACCCAGAGTCTACTGTGGTGAACACGTTCATTCTATTGTGTTAATAAAAAATAGTAGAAAATTCAAAATGGATGTTAGTGTTCATTGAGTGTGGTGATGGGAGCTGGTGTTTTTTTTGTGCTTTGAGTTAGAAGTTTCCGCTTTCGGAAAGATTGGGTGGCCCTGAAAAGGGCCTTTGAAAAGTGTTATCACACTTTTTTACGAGCGGTAAATTTTCTTCACCCCGGACACCCACGTCCTACACACGGGACACTTGATCTTTAAATGCAGTTCGTCCGTCTCACTGCAGTGGCACGTCCCCCTATACATGTTAGGGCTACCCAGCATTCCTGACATAGGCATAGATGACCGCACGGGAATAGGGCGTACATGGTTTCCTCGTTGTTACACGCTACAGTTTGATTTAGTTTCTTCCTTATGCAGTTGTTGTTGTAGTTTACACTTGGCATCTTCCATTTTATCCATGTCTTCCCTCATTTGATTAATCTGTTCGTTCAGGCGGGTCACCTCTGCCCAAGAGGGTGGTGGTGGTGTTGTCATTCCTGTTGTTGTTGTAGTTAGCGGTGTGGTAGCTGGCGTTCCTGTTTCCGTAACCGGCGTTGTGGTAGTTGGCGTTTGGGTAGCCGCTGTATTTGCTGGGGGTCTATTACTGTTTAACCACTCTATGTCGGGAAGTTCTTCATCGTCCGTCACATCCTCATCTTCTTCCATAGCGTCCCTGATCTCTTGGTCTTGTGCACTTCGCCGTCTCAACGTATCGGCAATATGATGTTCATGCACCCGCTGTAAGCTGGTAATTATTGTCACATGTTCATCGTTGGGGTCTCCACTGGTGTGAACCACCTCCCTATGTTCTCTAGGATCTTGTCCGTTGAATAGCCTCCGTCTGGTAGTCATGATGTAGTTGTGAATGCATGGCTAGATACTGCGCGTTATTTATAGTCTAGGCGGCCATTGTTAACCGCCATGTTGGAAAATGGCGGTTCAATGAACCGCCATGTTGGAAAATGGCAGTTCAATGAACCGCCATGTTGGAAAATGCGCGGACGTCAGCGTAATCTCGCCATGGAGATATTGTGCTGGCTTCAAATTTTTGTGTTTCTTTTCCAACTTTAAACCGGTCTCATTTTGCAATACATGCGAGTGTACGTGTAAAACTTATTTCAACTTGAACTTGGGAAACTTATGGTGTAGCATTGAAACATTCAGAAGGCTAGCGGTTGGGTAACCTACTATTTGTAAAGATTTTGTCGATTTTACACCCGTAGGGTTATGGTAGTGGTGGTGTGAAAACCTCCGTAAATTTGAAATAAATCGGTTTACCTGCGTAAAAATACGTGTGGTGTGTTCCTCACATCCTTATAATGTCACCCTAAAAATTGGAGCGGGTTTATCGAAAGAAAAATAGGAATTTTTACCCCATCACGCTACCTACCATAACACAGCCATTGGCACGCATAGCTGACTCACATTTGCCTCCAGACTGTATAGTGCTGTGTTACCGTAGGCGGTATCATAGGATTAACATTCCTATTTTTCTTTCGATAAACCCGCTCCAATTTTCAGGGTGACATTATAAGGATGTGAGGAACACACCTCACGTATTTTTACGCAGGTAAACCGATTTATTTCAAATTTACGGGGGTTTTCACACCACCACTACCATAACCCTACGGGTGTAAAATCGATAAAATCATTAAAAATAGTGAGTTACCCTGCCGCTAGCCTTCTGAATGTTTCAATGCTACACCATAAGTTTCCCAAGTTCAAGTTGAAATAAGTTTTACACGTACACTCGCATGTATTGCAAAATCACACCGGTTTAAAGTTGGAAAAGAAACACAAAATTTGAAGCCAGCACAATATCTCCATCATGCCATGGCGAGATTACGCTGACGTCCGCGCATTTTCCAACATGGCGGTTAACAATGGCCGCCTAGACTATAAATAACGCGCAGTATCTAGCCAAGCATTCACAACTACATCATGGCTATGGCTGAACACATGGATATTGACGGAGGAATTGACAACCTATTACAAGAGCTATTGATAGACAATGAACTACCACACCAACCGGTAGAGGAGAATTTCATCGGTATGGAACACAATGAAGATTGGCTGGATAATATATTACAAGACCTATTCATAGATGATGAAGACCAACAATATCAACCGGTACAGGGCGGCGATATTGAAGATGTCACCGCACTCCAAAAGCAACGGTTTGACCGAGTGCTAGAAGATATCTTCCAACAACATGAAGAACAAGCCCAAGCTCAACTCCTATCACATGAGTTGGCAGAATGGAAAAAAGAACAAGAAGAGATGGCTATTTTACAGCCGCCATTACTGGGAGAAGACCAAGAAAAACAGAAAAGAGAAGACCAAGAAAAACAGAAAAGAGAAGACCAAGAAAAACAAGAGATGACTATTTTACAGCGACAAGAGATGCAGCAGTACTGTTCCGCAATAAAAAAAAGACTGGCACCAGACGCAATATGGAAACCACCACAGTATTTACGCTGTGTCGAATGCTCTAGACGCTTTGCTAAATATGCCATTTTTCCATGCGGTCATCAAGCCCTGTGTCTATCCTGTATTCACAGACATGCCCGACGAGCACCAAAACAGCCTATGTCCACTACTGACATGCCCATAGAGTGTAAACTCATTGCCATCGACTGCCCGGTGTGTGACCAGAGGCGGAAAAACCTGACCTGAACGATGTAACCCCTTACATCTTCCAAAGTCCCTTTTCAGGGCCACCCAATCTTTCGAAAGAGGAAATTTCTACTTCAAAGCACAAAAAATAACACCAACTCCTGCACATGCTCACACACCTAGGTAACAATAGGTAAATAACACTCAGTCAATGGAAAAACTTCCTACTAACAGATCAATTCCATGTTAAATGCATTCCTATCTCTATAACATTAAGGGCTGGCCCTGAAACATTTTTTTCGTTGTGGGTCTCAGCCAGCGCGCGGACGTCGGCGAAGGCACCAATCAGCGACGCGCACAATCCTTCCTGGGTTAATTTACAATCCGCTGATTTTGTACAAAATTGGCTATGGCCAATTCTCCAGGTTAAATCATTGCGTATATCTATAACATTAGAATTCATGTAGGCGTCGCTGATTGGTGCCTTCGCCGACGTCCGCGCGCCCAACCCTTCCTGGGTTAATTTACAATCCGCTGATTTTGTACAAAATTGGCTATGGCCAATTCTCCAGGTTAAATCATTGCGTATGTCTATAACATTAGAATTGATGTACGCGTCGCTGATTGGTTGCTTCGCCGACGTCCGTGCGCCCAACCCTTCCTGGGTTAATTTTCAATCCTCGCATTTTGCACAAAATTGGCCCTGAAAAATTTGGCAGGGGTTGGCCCTGAACACGGAGAGAAAAAACTGTATGTTGGAAGGGCTAGGGGTTGGCCCTGAAAAGGGCCGTTGAGGGGCAGGGATTGTTTTTTTTGGAGTTGGAGATTGGTAATTATAGGATATAGAGGAGAGGAGATTATGTAGGACCTCATTTGAATTGAATGTGCCAAGTTAGAAGTTCCCCTTTCGGTAGATTGGGGTGGCCCTGAAAAGGGCCGTTGGTTGGCCCTGAAAAGGGCCGTTGAGGTCAATTTGTTTACCCTGTTTTATTCAGGGGGAGTTGGCCTGTCTACTCCAAAAAATTGCTCACTGAGAAGTAGCCATAGCCAGGCTCCAGCCGGTACCGGTGTTGATGTTGTTGGTCGTGGTGGACATCAATGGGCAGATCTTGTACGAAGTGCGCTGGTGGTATTTCCCTGATGTCCACGAATTCCGGCTGGGGAGGTGGACGAGGTTGTTGTTGTTGTTGTTGTGGTGGTGGTGGATACAACTCCTCCATGGCCGCTTTCAAGTGGAGCAACCACTCCTCATCCGTTACGGTTCGTGCTAACACGATGAGGACGCGGAGAATCCTGGCCGCTTCTTGAGTGAAATGGTTGTCGACTTGTTGACACCAGCCTTGAAGTTCTCTCAGCCAGAAATCTTTCACGGCCTTCACCATCTTGGCTTTCTCCCTGCGTGCTTCCACCATTCGCCCCGCAGCTCTTGTTGTAGACATCTTGGCTACCCGGTTGTTGTTCATTTTCTTCAATATGTTGATACGTCTTCACAGTATGGCAAAGGTGTTTGGAATGACGCTCCCCACGCTACCGCTGGCTTTATACTGAAAGTAGACTAGATTTTCATCGGCTGTTTCAATGGGGTGATGCTGGCTTCATTGGTTCTTTTTATTGATCGCTGATTGGTTCTTTTATTGAGAGCTGATTGGCTCTTATTTGGCACTCTGATTGGTCAATATAGCGCGCCGCATACCTTCCTGGGTTAATTTTCAATCCGCTGTTTTTGCACAAAATTCGCTATAGCCAATTCCCATGTTAAATCCATTCGTATATCTATAACATTAGAGTTGATGTACGCGTCGCTGATTGGTGCCTTCGCCGACGTCCGCGCGCACAACCCTTCCTGGGTTAATTTACAATCCTCACATTTTGCGCAAAATTGCCTATGGCAAATTCCCATGTTAAAATTTATTCCTATCTCTATAACATTAGGTTTGGCCCTGAAACATTTTTTCGTATCGCTAATAACATTAGAGTTCATGTACGCGTCGCTGATTGGTCCAATTTTAGGCGCCACTGATGCCTGCTGGGTCACGCCAGAATCCTCACTTTTTGCGCAAATTACTATGGTCAATTCCCATGTTAAAATCCATTCCTATCTCTATAACATTAGGGTTGGCCCTGAAACATTTTCTCTAGCCGAATGCATGTACAGCTATGTATTGGTGCGAGTGATGCATTCTGGGTCACGTCAGAATCCCCTCATTTTACACAAAATCGCTATAGCAAATTCCTATGTTAAATCCATTCCTATCTCTATAATATTAGAGTTGATCTACGCGTCGCTGATTGGTCTAATTTAGGCGCGAGTGATGCCTGCTGGGTGCCCGCAGAATCCTCACTTTTTGCGCAAAATTGGCTATGGCAAATTCCCATGTTAAAATCCATTCCTATCTCTATAACATTAGGGTTGGCCCTGAAACATTTTTTCGTTGTGGGTCTCAGGCAGCGCGCGGACGTCGGCGAAGAATCACCACGTCCGCGCGCACAACCCTTCCTGGGTTAATTTTCAATCCTCGCATTTTGCACAAAATTGCCTATGGCCAATTCCCAGGTTAAATGCATTCCTATCTCTATAACATTAGGGTTGGTCCAAAAAAGGCACGAAAAAACTATAACGTGTACGGCTACGGACTAGGGGTTTTAATAGACACTACCGAGTGATCACGGACTTTCACGAAGAGGAAAAATAGACCACAACGTGCATCCCCTTCGATATATACAGGCCTCCCTCGTCGGTGTTTTGTCATTCACCACCATGGCAGCGCACGGAGCACTTGGAGAGCTTGCCTTGTTCCAACTCACTCCTCACGTCACCCTGATCGTCTATGACCATCAACTGCAGCTCATCGAAGAACAGCCCCGAGAGGTGAAGCTATGTTTAACCCTAGCAGGATGGACTCTATTGACACGGTTGTTACAGGGAAAAGAGCCCGAAGTCGATTTCATGCACGTGGGAGTAGGTGTCTACCTACGAAGTGGTAGAAATGATTCTTTTTTTCCCCGGTTAGAAAAGCGTGGTGGTTCCTCTATCATACTCCAGCCGGCATTATGGCAGGCGCTGAAAGCTATTATCACCGACGTCCACGACGTACTGCACCCCGAGGCGAACTCTGTAGCCACCCGCACTCTTACACCGGGCTGCACCCTATTGTTGTATCCCAAACGAGTGGAGCTCATCGATGACGACAGTACGTGTTGGTGTACGTCTGAACCAGCGCGTGTCTCTTTGTCACCGGAAGGCTGGACTACCTTGAAACGGGTGTTGTTGGGTGACCTGGACGGTGATAGCATTCACCTGTGTAACGACGTCTACATTTTCCGCGGTCCCTATTTTGCTCGACTCCTCTGTCTGAAGCGAGGTGGTTTTACTCTGGACCCTGATCTATGGACAGCCTTGGAAAAAGTAATCCCCATGGTCGATGAAGTACTATATCTATAGGGTGCACACAGGCTAGAGTGTCAGTGTCTACTCATGAAGCGAACACACCACAGCGCAACCCAGACAGGCACCCAGATGAGGGGTAGGAAGACAGGCATCCGAAAGGGCATGAGAAAAGGTGGGCGGCAGGAATCTACGTGGCGTACCACTGTGAACAAGGTGTTAACAGATTTGTATTACAACCCTACCAGTCCAGCCGCTTATAGCGCTGTGGGAGCGCTCGCTCGAGCTGCACATTCCCAAGGCATCAGCCGAACTGAAGTTCGAGAATGGTTAAAAACCCAAGACACTTATAGCTTACATCGAGCAGCCCGACGACATTTTCGCCGTAACCGAGTCATCGTAGGAGGCGTAGACGCACAATGACAGGCTGATTTGGTCGATATGAGTCGATTTGCACCCCACAATGATGGACATCGGTACATGTTGACCTGTATCGATATTTTATCCAAGTACGCATGGGTACTACCCATCCGGACCAAAACAGGAGAGAATCTGGTACGGGCGTTCCAGCAGATTTTCAAGACGGGACGCAAACCCCTCTATTTGCAAACGGATGAAGGCACAGAATTTCTCAACCGCACTTTCAAGCCTTTCTTAAGAAACAGAAGGTGTTTTTCTTCCATACGTACAACGAGACCAAAGCCTCTGTCGTGGAACGATTCAATCGCACCTTCAAAGGACGAATGTACAAGTATTTTACCGCCAAAAACACCCGACGGTATATCGATGTACTACCTCAACTGGTCCAAAGGTACAATCGAGCCTATCATCGCAGTATCCAGCGAGCTCCCCTCGATGTCACAGAACGTAACGAACATCAAGTGCGCCGTACGCTGTACTCGATAGACCCCAGTCCACTCACGTCACACCGTTACAAACGCGGAGATGTGGTACGGATCAGTAAAGTCAAAGGGCAATTTGAGAAAAGTTACTTGCCCAACTGGAGTGACGAGCACTTTGTCATCGTTCGCCATAAGCCTCGACAGCCACACGTCTATCAACTGGAAGATCTACAAGGAGAAACACTGCAAGGCACGTTTTACGAGGCGGAATTACAACCCGTAGTGAAAACACGGAAAGACTACTACACGGTGGAAAAGATTTTGAAAACGGAACGTCGACGTGGCATCCCCTATCATTTCGTCAAATGGCAAGGTTGGCCCAGTTCATTTAATTCCTGGGTATCAGGCCGTGACATGAAACGACTATAAATTCTACCTCACATCACCTCCACCCTTCAGTGTAGGGTTGTACCATGGATAGTGCACATCTACCCTTACTGTTACGGACTCGAAAAGGACAAGTCGGTACTGTGGTGTGTCTAGTAGTGCTTCTGGCTACCTTATTTGGAGGAGTCTTCTACGATTTGGCGTACCTGATATCCTGTTTCTCCACCATTCGTCCAAGTGCTGCTCCACCGGGGTCTCAACGTCAAGTGCAATCACCCAATACCACTACCATCACCACCACTTCCACCACCACCACTACGCTCTCTCCTACGACGCTGCGATCACCACATACCCAGTCCACGACGCGGTCTAGTCCTCACCGCCAGCCTGCCGTATCAACCCTGAGACTAGGGACCCTATCACCATACATCCAGCCTACGACGCGGTCAAGTCCTACTACTCCACCTCTTTTCACCCACCAACCTCCCGTATCTACCCTCAGAAGCGACGAACCACCCACCCGATCACCCACACCTACCACGACGCTAAAAACACTTAGAGTGTGATACGGTGAATCACGCGGTGGTGGGCCTCTGAACCTCAAATCACCGAATAAAAAAACGGGCTATGGATCCTCGGTGGCAGCATCCTTTCACGTGTCTCATCGCTGGACCGACGGGGTCGGGAAAAACACACAGGTTCGTTCAGCCGATGTCCGTGATAGATTCTCCTTGTCCGATTTCTTCGCCGTCACATTCTGATTGTTCTTAGGTTTGATAGTTGGAATAGCTGTTCTCTTTAGTTTTGGTTTGTACCCGAATTCAACTGCTACGCTGTAGATGTCCTCGAATGATGTCTAATTTCTGTCAAAATGTGCCGAGAAAATTATACGAGTACTGGCTCGGGCCCTCTTTCCACACTCTCGTGTTGCGTACAAATTTCGTCCAATTTGCAGCGATTTTCTCGTCTTTAGGCCACAAATGAATACTAACACCGTCATCTGTAGTAAAACTGCAACCTCCCACTACACAACGTCGCGGCATATTTAACAAATGATGCCCGATACTCCGAAAATCTCCAGAAATCAGCAGCTACTTACGACTGTGGTATACGGCTTTAACATAGAGAATACAAGACGGCTTCCCTCCGTGACGTCACAGCTGGAATTGACAGGAGAGCGATTTTCACCTTTCAAACGGCAATATCTCGCCAATCAGACTGCACAAAATTATGAAAAAAATATCATTATTTTCAGAATCGAAAGGACTATTTTTTTTATATTTTTGACCTCAGGGCGTTTGGGTTGACCTTTAACGCTCTAACATAACGCCTTGACGCCATGATATAGACTGGAGAGAGAACAACAAGGATGACACATGAGAGAACAACAACAACAAGAAGTTTTTTTCATATAGTTTATTTTCCCCAATGTTACATCATACCCACGCTGGGGGAGCCGCGTTGGGTATGTTTACAACTCAAGAAGACTCTTGTCCAATCAGAGGCCACCATTTGCATCTGTCATATTCGTTCCTGTCCGTTAGATGTATTCTTGTCCAATCAGAAGTCGCCATTTCAAAAAGTTCCATCTTCGGTCATGTTCGTTCTGAACCGTTTATTCTAATCATCGTCGGGCAGGCCTGGATATTCTTCGGGCAGCATGTCCTGAAACAGTTGTTCGCGCATTCTGATCGCATTTTCCAGGGCCTCGGTGGGTGGTAGCCCCATAGCCTCTTCCAAGTGACGCTTGGTCTTCATGATGGACCTGTGCGTGGGGTCGCCTTTCATTTCAAGCGGTAGTAAGGTATACTGTTCATAGATCGCCATGGCTGTTTTCCTGATGCGAGGGCGTATTTGGGTGTATACCTGTTGTAAATTATCCTCTCCGGCGTCCTCGATCGCTGCAGCGTAAGTATTGATAGCTGCTGTCACAATACGATCCCAGAAGGTAGGTTCTGCCTCACTTTCCACGGATGTAGGCTGACTATCTGAGGTCAAACTCTCCGTATCACTAGATAGACTCTCAGCAATCTCTGTTTCGGTATCAGTCGATACCCTCTCAGCAGTCTCTGTATCAGCATCCGCCTCAACGGACTCCTCGGAGTCTTCAATCCCATGTATATTTTTCTGGTGTCGCATCATATCGTAATGTCTGGTGAACGTGCGTTCGCACTCAGAGCAAGTATAAGCCATGTTGACGGTTGAACGTCGACTGTGCGTGTTTTTGGAAATACGCATGCTTTTATAGACAGTAACGCCCATCAACGCTTAGCTTAACGCTTCAACGCCCTGGTGAATTAGCTCAGAAGCTCCGATTTCCATGGAATTGACATCAATCCATCGAAATGCAGTGACGCTCGTCAACGCCCGTCGTTACGCCTTAACGCCCGTCTGAGCGCCTTAACACACTTTCTTAACGCTTTAACGTCGTTCGAACTTATGTTTCTTTAGTGCTATTGCTCTGACATACGCCGCTTTCCAGTTCATGCCCGAGGTTTTCAACATCGACGCTGTTCTTTCAATTTCCATATGGACTGGGTCCTTATCCAACAATTTCATATGGGTCACGAGGTCGACATACCGCTGACGTAAAGCCCGTCGTAGTCTGGGTGCCAATCTGTTATAGGCTAAAATTGCGGCTTCCTCTTTCGAATACCCTTTGTGTTGAAACTTGTTTCCTGTGACCTCCAAAATCTCGCCCATCTCGGCGTCCATACTTTCTTTGAACAAATCCTTCCATAGCCTAGAGTTCACATTATGTTCTTCAACCTTAGGTTGGTCCTTCACGGTTGGGTGATATTGCGGGACTGATGGTATGAAGCGGACCCGCTGTATGGTGGTGGGTTGCTGCTGCTGCCCTACCAGATGTGGACTCGGTGGATGGTGTAGGGGCTGGGGTGATGCTTCGCCGGGTAACAGGTGGGTCGTCAGCCGAAGATTTTCCGGGGTATGGGCTTTTAAATCTACGAATAGGTAGCCGTAGGGACGGCTTGTCGCTCCTTGAAACGCCTGCATGAAATGGTCGATATTCTGAGGATAAATTCGACTACCAAACACACGGATTTGTGCTCTGTCAATGGGATTGGAGAACAACACAAATTATTGGCAGTTCAAGGCAATATCTCTGGACGCCTTCCCTTGAGGAAAGAGATTCTGAGTCAAATAGATGACGGACAGATTGCGATGATAGGACCCTTTGGTGAATAGGTCGGCGATTTTCGAATTGTCCTTGGCCGCACTCATCAGATCATCGAGGACTACCACGTTGGTCTGCTCGGAATCGAAGTAATAGGGTTCGTCTATGTCGTGAGGAATTCCTGGGACAAAGCTCACATTCTGTAATCGCGTAGTTTCGTAGGCGGGCTGCCACTGGCTATAACACCAAACAACACGTGTCGGAGCTGGGGTTGCCACGCCTTCCTCTAGAAACTTCATCACCCAGGACGTCTTTCCACACCCCGTAGGGCCGCTCACCGTCATCGTATAGGGATGTCCTACACCACTTGGTGGACCTATAGCGGGACTTGGTGGTGTCTCTTGTCTATGCGTTAGACGCATATGTCTGAGCATACGAGACGAGAGAGTGTCTTTTGACAGAACGGACATGTACTCGACATGGTACCCGGTCAAAGGATGGATACAGACTGAGGATAATGGTGTACAAACAACCTTATATGACAACTCACGGGCGTTTTGCACGCCTCACTCACTCACTCACTCACTCACTCACACGCGCGAGGGCGTCAACTCCCGGTGGTGGTAAGTTCACGTACTGGTCCCACTATATCATAATATATAGTGTAGGTAAGTTCACGTAGTGCTCTCTCTATATCATAATATATAGTATAGGTAAGTTCACGTACTGCTCTCTCTATATCATAATATATAGTAAAGGTAAGTTCACGTACTGCCCTCTCTATATCATAATATATAGTAAAGGTAGGTTCACGTACTGGTCCCACTATATCATAATATATAGTGTAGGTAAGTTCACGTACTGGTCTCTCTATATCATAATATATAGCAAAGGTAAGTTCAGGTACTGCCCTCTCTATATCATAATATATAGTAAAGGTAAGTTCACGTACTGGTCTCTCTATATCATAATATATAGGAAAGGTAAGTTCACGTACTGGTCCCACTATATCATAATATTGTAAGCTTCAGCCGTCTTCCAGATAATCGTACACCCCGTAAGAATCCACACAAGTCGTGAGTGAAGTGCAATAATAATAATAAACTGGTTTTATTCTGGTATATTCTGTATCCACATGATCCAGTATAAATCAGCAAATGAAATCTCATTGGATGGCGATGGTATAGCAACTAGTATGGATTTGAACAATGGTATAACAGGGGTATTCCAGTATCAGCCTATATCAGTAGCTTAATATGATATAGGCTATAGGTCAGGCTGTGAGTATGGTGGGATATGACAGCCAGATATACAATACATGTACATTCATATATAACCCTTCAGTGTAAAGTATACAGATTGTAATGCCCCATACTTTATTATGTCCAGACCTATTCTGTATAAAATGAATACTATAGTATGGGAGCACACCTTTTCTATTGTACGTGTTCACACGTCGACGGCTGACTGTCATATACCAAATATACTGGAGCGGACGTATTTATACCCTCTGGTCACGTGACCTATATGGACCAGTACTGCACTAAAACAACTGATAATAAGTAAATGACTATACAGGTAATATTGAAACCACTTATTTTAGGAACTTTATACTTGAATCTTTCAGAATTAATAAGTAACTTTACATGACAAATGCTCAATAATGAAAGCTGAGGCGAAATATGCAGTGGCAACTGAGTGGCCATTGAATCTAGCTGGCGCCGTACAGATTCACTCGTGATATGATGCATAATGAATTATATTGGGACAAATATGCACCTGACAGCCACAAAATGTGTTAATCTAATAAGTATGATTACCGTAGATAATAAAATAGCCACTAACTATACTAACTTCATTGGGAAATTCTTCAAACTGACGTGAAATAGACAAGTGGTCTAAGAATTTCTTGTCCAAGCCGACTCGACACGAAGTGCAAAGCGGTCAGCACAAAGAAAATAGTTCCTAAGGTACAGGCGAAAAGAGACATATATTAATGCTAATACAGCTATAAAAACGTCATGAAATATAACATGAATTACTTCATATCTCGATAATCAAATATCAAACAGCAAAACTTGGCAAAATATAAACGTAAACCAGGCGACCTTGACGAAGGTCGCATAGTAAACAACGGGGACACAAAATGGCGATCTCGGGCGAGGAGAGATTGAATCGTCCAGAAACTACACGGGTTATTTATAGGGCTACACCCCCATGACATCAGTTATTATACATAAGGTATTTATTAATTATTGTCACCATTCATGATGGTAAGAGTCCGTTTCACACAGTCAGATAGGTCTGAGACAGGTATTCACTCTTTGGTACACTTATAGGTACCCACCCAACGGAGTGTGCTGGTACTGTCGTATATTCCTGTACTTGTACTAGGCACGTCATCTGAGCTTCACCACCAATCCAACATGGTATGGAAGCCTCCTCTGTTTCTAGTTTAAGCCACCTATAATCAATCTTGGTAACATGCTTTAGGAGAAAATCCTGATCGAGTATCCCTGGCACAGTTATATCACAAATCACCACACTATGCTGGTATACATTTCCTCCAAGCTGCATTCTAAATTCAGGTAATCCATATAGCTTGAGTTTTTCTCCATTTGCTCCCTGAATGTTACTCGATAAGCCCTGTAACACTGGCCTTGACATATGAGGTATACAATTGAATACCTCCCAAGAAAGTAGTGTCATTGTCGAACCACTGTCTACCAATTATTGCACAGGTTCCTTGATTCCATCTACCATAGATGAGACAAACGTCCCATTGTCCCATTTTTCAATCTTATTTCTAAGTTGACCTATCCGAATTGTGACTCTGTTGTCACCCTGAGTGCTTTTATAGCTCTCACCCATTATAGCCCGTGTTTCCTTACTCGATTCAGGCCTCCCCTCGCCCGCCTGCCTTTGGCCTACAAGGTAGACGGATTCCCATTTCCCGACTGAGACTGACCTTCATTGCTAGCGCCATGTGGACAGCTTCTTCATAGGTGATTGGGAGATTCACAAATGTAACAGTTTCCATTTCCACGTTTATAAGACTTTCGAGTAGACTCCCTGCCATTAGAGAAAGATGTTTTTCCTTTCTCTCAAGTTTTTCCAAACGATCCAGCACTAGTGTTAAGCTGGCTAAATCAGATTCCTCAATACGGGGCTCTGCTTGGCTCGTTTGAGCTGCTCTAATGGACGCCATTTTCTTTTTATCCTTGTCACCAACTAATGCTTCATATCGTTCGATAACATCAACTGCCTCTGTGATTGTACTGCAGTATTTGTCGAAACATCTGCGTTTCATTTCGACAGAAATGCTTTTGTATAGCTGATTTAGGGCTAATGCTTCTTGTGCACGAACATCTAGATCTGCATAGGCCTTTTGTACCATTTGACGTAAATCATCCCCAAGAATTGATATACTTTCATCAGGCTGGCGTACCCTGCCCTCTAATTTAGTCAACCACCGGTTTTGATGACGACTACTTCCAAATCGTTCTTCAAGTTTCTTCACAAGTACGAAAAAAGAACGTTTCTCCTCCTCGGAAAGTCCAATATAAAATGTCCTTGCTGGACCCCTTAAGCTGGCTGCAAGGGCTAACACTTTTTCACGGGGCGTCCACAGACCCAATTCTGCGCAATTCATAAAATGGGAGTAGTATTCTTCCCAGTCATGTTTTCCATCGTAGGAATCTGGCTTCATCTTTATTAGCGAACTCAGCTCAGTCCTCGCAGGAGAAAAATCACCATATCCATGGTCACGTGACACACCAGACCTCGCTCTAACTCTATGATCTGGTAAATCCTGCTTTCTCCCCCTACTACTCCTTTGCTCCCGTTTTCCTACTACTCCCTCGTCGGGTGTATCATCCAAAGATGCGATGGATTCCTGATATTCATCTTTCCCGGAGCTGTCTGCTTTATCCTGTTCGGCCGATATAACCTCCTCTCTATGTTGAAAAATTATTTCTGGATCTGGACTTATATATTTGCTCGAAACTGCTACGTCTAGCCTCGTTATTATGGGAATGAATTTCCCACCCTCTTTGTTGAAAAATAATAAAATTATCCACCACACTCACAGCCTGTTCGTATCTCTGGATGTTAATTATATTAACATCCCACTTCTGACACCAGTGTAAGCTTCAGCCGTCTTCCAGATAATCGTACACCCCGTAAGAATCCACACAAGTCGTGAGTGAAGTGCAATAATAATAATAAACTGGTTTTATTCTTGTATATTCTGCATCCACATGATCCAGTATAAATCAGCAAATGAAATCTCATTCGATGGCGATGGTATAACAACTAGTATGGATTTGAACAATGGTATAACAGGGGTACTCCAGTATCAGCCTATATCAATAGCTTAATATGATATAGGCTATAGGCCAGGCTGTGAGTATGGTGGGATATGGCAGCCAAATATACAATACATGTACATCCATATATAATCCTTCAGTGTAAAGTATACAGATTGTAATGCCCCATACTTTATTATGTCCAGACCTATTCTGTATAAAATGAATGCTATAGTATGGGAGCACACCTTTTCAATTGTACGTGTTCACACGTCGGCGGCTGACTGTCATATGCCAAATATACTGGAGCGGACGTATTTATACCCTCTGGTCACGTGACCTATACGGACCAGTACTGCACTAAAATGGCTTATATCTGATAAACAGTTAACCAACAGACATAGAAACTACTTATTTATGCAACCATATACTTCAAATTTTTAGAATTAATAAGTAACTTTACATGACAAATGCACAATAATGAAAGCTGAGGCGAAATATGCAGTGGCAACTGAGTGGCCATTGAATCTAGCTGGCGCCGTACAGATTCACTCGTGATATGATGTATAATGAATTATATCGGGACAAATATGCACCTGACAGCCACAAAATGTGTTAATCTAATAAGTATGATTATCGTAGATAATAAAATAGCAACTAACTATACTAACTTCATTGGGAAATTCTCCAAACTGACGTGAAATAGACAAGTGGTCTAAGAATTTCTTGTCCAAGCCGACTCGACACGAAGTGCAAAGCGGTCAGCACCAAGAAAATAGTTCCTCAGGTACAGGCAAAAAGAGACATATATTACTACTAATACAGCTATAAAAACGTCATGAAATATAACATGAATTACTTCATATCTCGATAATCAAATATCAAACAGCAAAACTTGGCAAAATATAAACGTAAACCATGCGACCTTGACTAAGGTCGCATAGTAAACAACGGGGACACAAAATGGCGATCTCGGGCGAGGAGAGATTGAATCGTCCAGAAACTACACGGGTTATTTATAGGGCTACACCCCATGACATCAGTTATTATACATAAGGTGTTTATTAATTATTGTCACCATTCATGATGGTAAGAGTCCGTTTCACACAGTCAGTTAGGTCCGATACACACGGGAAGAAAGTCACACTGGGCGAAGTCATACAACTCCATAAACAGTACACGTGTCGTCCTTGTCTGTGGGGACACGGGTATCACAATATATAGTATAGGCAAGTTCACGTATCGCCCTCTCTATATCATAATATATAGTATAGGTAAGTTCACGTACTGCTCTCTATATCATAATATATAGTGTAGGTAAGTTCACGTCCTGCCCACTATATCATAATATATGGTATAGGTAAGTTCACGTACTGCCCTCTCTATATCATAATGTATAGTAAAGGTAAGTTCACGTGCTGCCCTCTCTATATCATAATATATAGTATAGGTAAGTTCACGTTCTGCCCTCTCTATATCATAATATATAGCATAGGTAAGTTCACGTACTGCTCTCTCTATATCATAATATATAGTGAAGGTAAGTTCACGTACTGGTTCCACTATATCATAGTATACAGTATAGATAAGTTCACGTACTGGTCCGGCCCACTATACCATAATATATAGTGTAGGTAAGTTCACGTACTGATCTCTCTATATCATAATATATAGTAAAGGTAAGTTCACGTACGGCCCTCTCTATATCATAATACATAGTAAAGGTAAGTTCACGTACTGCTCTCGCTATATCATAATATGTAGTATAGGTAAGTTCACGTACTGGTCCCACCATATCATAATATATAGTGTAGGTAAGTTCACGTACTGGTCTCTCTTTTTCATAATATATAGTATAGGTAAGTTCACGTACTAGTCTCTCTATATCATAATATATAGTATAGGTAAGTTCACGTACTGGTCCCACTATATCATAATATATAGTATAGGTAAGTTCACGTACTGGTCTCTCTATATCATAATAATTAGCATAGGTAAGTTCACGTACTGCACTCTCTATATCATAATATGTAGTAAAGGTAAGTTCACGTACTGGTCCCTCTATATCATAATATATAGTAAGGTTAAGTTCACGTACTACCCTATCTATATCATAATATATAGTATAGGTAAGTTCACGTACTGCTCTCTTATATATAATAATATATAGTAAAGGTAAGTTTACGTAATGCTCTCGCTATATCATAATATATAGTATAGGTAAGTTCACGTACTGGTCCCCCCACTGTATCATAATATATAGTGTAGGTAAGTTCACGTACTGCCCTCTCTATATCATAATATATAGTAGAGGTAAGTTCACATACTGCTCTCTCTATATCATAATATATAGTATAGGTAAGTTCACGTACTGGTCCCACTATATCATAATATATAGTATAGGTAAGTTCACGTACTGGTCTCTCTATATCATAATAATTAGTATAGGTAAGTTCACGTACTGCCCTCTCTATATCATAATATGTAGTATAGGTAAGTTCACGTACTGGTCCCACTGTATCATAATATATAGTGTAGGTGAGTTCACGTACTGCCCTCTCTATATCATAAAATATAGTAAAGGTAAGTTCACGCACTGCTCTCTCTATATCATAATATGTAGTAAAGGTAAGTTCACGTATTGGTCCCACTATATCATAATATATAGTGTAGGTAAGTTCACGTACCGCCCTCTCTATATCATAATATATAGTATAGGTAAGTTCACGTACTGCCCTCTCTATATCATAATATATAGTATAGGTAAGTTCACGTACTGGTCTCTATATCATAATATATAGGGTAGGTAAGTTCACGTACTGGTCCCACTATATCATAATATACAGGGTAGGTAACTTCACGTCCTGCTCCCTCTATATGATAATATATAGGGTAGGTAAGTTCACGTTCTGGTCCCACTATATCATAATATATAGTGTAGGTAAGTTCACGTACTGGTCTCTCTATATCATAATACATAGCGTAGGTAAGTTCACGTACTGGTCTCTCTAGATCATAATATATAAGGTAGGTAAGTTCACGTACCAGTCTCTCTATGTCATAATACATAGCGTAGGTAAGTTCACGTACTGGTCTCTCTAGATCATAATATATCAGGTAGGTAAGTTCACGTACCAGTCTCTCTATGTCATAATATATAGGGTAGGTAAGTTCACGTACTGCCCTCTCTATATCATAATATATAGTAAAGGTAAGTTCACGGACTGGTCTCTCTATATCATAATATATAGTATAGGTAAGTTCACGTGATGCCCTCTCTATATCATAATATATAGTAAAGGTAAGTTCAAGTACTGCCCTCTCTATATCATAATATATAGTATAGGTAAGTTCACGTACTGCCCTCTCTATATCATAATATATAGTATAGGTAAGTTCACGTACTGCCCTCTCTATATCATAATATATATAGTATAGGTAAGTCCACGTACTGCCCTCTCTATATCATAATATATAGTAAAGGTAAGTTCACGTACTGGTCTCTCTATATCATAATATATAGTATAGCTAAGTTCACGTACTGGTCTCTCTTCATCACAATATATAAGGTGGGTAAGTTCACGTACTGGTCCCACTATATCAAAATATATAGGGTAGGTAGGTTCACGTACTGGTCTCTCTATATCATAATATATAGTATAGGTACGTTCACGTACTGCCCTCTCTGTATCATAATATATAGCATAGGTAAGTTCATGTAATGCCCTCTCTATATCATAACATATAGTAAAGGTAAGTTCACGTACTGCTCACTATATCATAATATATAGTATAGGCAAGTTCACGTACTGCCCTCTCTATATCATAATATATGGTATAGGTAAGTTCACGTACTGCTCTCTCTATATCATAATATATAGTGAAGGTAAGTTCACGTACTGGTCCCACTATATCATAATATATAGCATAGGTAAGTTCACGTACTTGTCCCACTATATCATAATATATAGTATAGGTAAGTTCACTGACTGTTCTCTCTATATCATGATGTATAGTAAAGGTAAGTTCACGTACTGGTCTCTATATCATAATATATAGTATAGGTAAGTTCACGTACTGGTCCCACTATATAATAATATATAGCATAGGTAAGTTCACGTACTGGTCTCTCTTCATCACAATATATAAGGTGGGTAAGTTCACGTACTGGTCCCACTATATCAAAATATATAGGGTAGATAGGTTCACGTACTGGTCTCTCTATATCATAATATATAGCATAGGTAACTTCACGTACTGCCCTCTCTATATCATAATATATAGTAAAGGTAAGTTCACGTACTGCTCTCTCTATATCATAATATATAGTATAGGTAAGTTCACGTACTGGTCCCACTGTATCATAATATATAATGTAGGTAAGTTCACGTACTGCCCTCCATATCATAATATATAGTAAAGGTAAGTTCACGTACTGCTCTCTCTATATCATAATGTATAGTACAGGTAAGTTCACGTATTGGTCCCACTATATCATTATATATAGTACAGGTAAGTTCACGTACTGCCCTCTCTATATCATAATATATAGTATAGGTAAGTTCACGTACTGCCCTCTCTAAATTATAATATATGGTATAGGTAAGTTCACGTACCGCTCGCCAAAAATCAAGGTTCTAATGTCAATGGTTCTCCTTATTTTGCCGACAAAAGGACTCGGATGGACTGACTGACTCACTCACTCATTCCCGGACAATTTGCGATCTGCAGCCTACTTCGTAGGAATATTATGATATAGAGAGACCAGTCCGTGAACTTACCCTTACTATATATTATGATATAGAGAGGGCAGTACGTGAACTTACCTACCCTATATATTATGACATAGAGAGACTGGTACGTGAACTTACCTACCTTATATATTATGATCTAGAGAGACCAGTACGAGAACTTACCTACGCTATGTATTATGATATAGAGAGACCAGTACGTGAACTTACCTACACTATATGTTATGATATAGTGGGACGAGTACGTGAACTTACCTACCCTATATATTATGATATAGAGAGAGCAGTACGTGAAGTTACCTACCCTATATATTATGATATAGTGGGACCAGTACGTGAACTTACCTACCCTATATATTATGATATAGAGAGACCAGTACGTGAACCTACCTACCCTATATATTTTGATATAGAGGCACCAGTACGTGAACTTACCCACCTTATATATTGTGATATTGAGAGACCAGTACGTGAACTTACCTATACTATATATTATGATATAGAGAGGGCAGTACGTGAACTTACCTTTACTCTATATTATGATATAGAGGGACCAGTACGTGAACTTACCTTTACTACATATTATGATATAGAGAGGGCAGTACGTGAACTTACCTGTACTATATATTATGATATAGAGAGACCAGTACGTGAACTTACCTATGCTATATATTATGATATAGTTGGACCAGTACGTGAACTTACCTTCACTATATATTATGATATAGAGGGAGCAGTACGTGAACTTACCTATACTATATATTATAATATAGAGAGGGCAGTACGTGAACTTACCTATACTATATATTATGATATAGAGAGGGCAGTACGTGAACTTACCTATACTATATATTATGATATAGGGAGGGCGGTACGTGAACTTACCTAAACTATATATTATGGTATAGTGGGGTCAGTACGTGAACTTACCTATACTATATATTATGATATAGAGAGAGAAGTTCGTGAACTTACCTATACTATATATTATGATATAGAGAGAGCAGTACGTGAACTTACCTTTACTATATATTATGATATAGAGAGGGCAGTACGTGAACTTGCCTATACTATATATTATGATATAGAGAGACCAGTACGTGAACTTACCTACCCTATATATTATGATATAGAGAGACCAGTACGTGAACCTACCTACCCTATATATTTTGATATAGTGGGACCAGTACGTGAACCTACCCACCTTATATATTGTGATGAAGAGAGACCAGTACGTGAACTTACCTATACTATATATTATGATATAGAGACCAGTACGTGAACTTACCTTTACTATATATTATGATATAGAGAGAACAGTACGTGAACTTACTTATACTATATATTATGATATAGTGGGACCAGTACGTGAACTTACTTTCACTATATATTATGATATAGAGAGAGCAGTACGTGAACTTACCTGTACTATATATTATGATATAGAGAGGGCAGTACGTGAACTTACCTATACTATATATTATGATATAGAGAGGGCAGTACGTGAACTTACCTACACTATATATTATGGTATAGAGGGCAGTACGTGAACTTACCTTTACTATATATTATAATATAGAGAGGGCATTACATGAACCTACCTATACTATATATTATGATATAGAGAGACCAGTACGTGAACTTACCTATGCTATATATTATGATATAGTGGGACGAGTACGTGAACTTACTTTCACTATATATTATGATATAGAGAGAGCAGTACGTGAACTTACCTATACTATATATTATGATATAGAGACGAGTACGTGAACTTACCTTCACTATACATCATGATATAGAGAGAACAGTCAGTGAACTTACCTATACTATATATTATGATATAGTGGGACAAGTACGTGAACTTACCTACCCTATATATTATGATATAGAGAGAGCAGTACGTGAAGTTACCTACCCTATATATTATGATATAGTGGGACCAGTACGTGAACCTACCTACCCTATATATTTTGATATAGTGGGACCAGTACGTGAACTTACCTTTACTACATATTATGGTATAGAGAGGGCAGCACGTGAACTTACCTATACTACTTATTATGATATAGAGAGACCAGTACGTGAACTTACCTATACTATATATTATGATATAGTGGGACCAGTACGTGAACTTACCTATACTATATATTATGATATAGAGAGACCAGTACGTGAACTTACCTTTACTATATATTATGCTATAGAGAGAGCAGTAAGTGAACTTACCTATACTATATATTATGATATAGAGAGAGCACTACGTGAACTTACCTACACTATATATTATGATATAGTGGGACCAGTACGTGAACTTACCTATGCTATATATTATGATATAGTGGGACCAGTACGTGAACTTACCTACCCTATATATTATGATATAGAGAGAGCAGTACGTGAAGTTACCTACCCTATATATTATGATATAGTGGGACCAGTACGTGACCTACCTACCCTATATATTATGATATAGAGACCAGTACGTGAACCTACCTACCCTATATATTTTGATATAGTGGGACAAGTACATGAACTTACCCACCTTATATATTGTAATATAGAGTCCAGTACGTGAACTTACCTATACTATATATTATGATATACTGGGACCAGTACGTGAACTTACCTACCCTATATATTATGATATAGAGAGAGCAGTACGTGAAGTTACCTACCCTATATATTATGATATAGTGGGACCAGTACGTGAACTTACCTACCCTATATATTATGATATAGAGACCAGTACGTGAACCTACCTACCCTATATATTTTGATATAGTGGGACCAGTACGTGAACTTACCCACCTTATATATTGTAATATAGAGAGTCCAGTACGTGAACTTACCTATACTATATATTATGATATACTGGGACCAGTACGTGAACTTACCTACCCTATATATTATGATATAGAGAGAGCAGTACGTGAAGTTACCTACCCTATATATTATGATATAGTGGGACCAGGACGTGAACTTGCCAACCCTATATATTATGATATAGAGAGACCAGTACGTGAACCTACCTACCCTATATATTTTGATATAGTGGGACAAGTACGTGAACTTACCCACCTTACATATTGTAATATAGAGAGTCCAGTACGTGAACTTACCTATACTATATATTATGATATACTGGGACCAGTACGTGAACTTACCTATACTATATATTATGATATAGAGAGACCAGTACGTGAACTTACCTATACTGTATATTATGATATAGAGAGGGCAGTACGTGAACTTACCCACCTTATATATTGTGATGAAGAGAGACCAGTACGTGAACTTAGCTATACTATATATTATGATGTAGAGAGACCAGTACGTGAACTTACCTTTGCTATATATTATGATATAGAGAGGGCAGGACGTGGACTTACCTATACTATATATTATGATATAGAGAGGGCAGTACGTGAACTTAACTATGCTATATATTATGAGATAGAGAGACTGGTACGTGAACTTACCTACCTGATATATTATGATCTGGAGAGACCAGTACGTGAACTTACCTACGCTATGTATTATGACATAGAGAGACTGGTATGTGAACTTATCTACCTTATAGATTATGATCTAGAGAACGTGAACTTTCCTACGCTATGTATTATGATATAGAGAGACCAGTACGTGAACTTACCTACACTATATATTATGATATAGTGGGACCAGAACGTGAACTTACCTACCCTATATATTATGATATAGAGGGAGCAGGACGTGAAGTTACCTACCCTATATATTATGATATAGTGGGACCAGTACGTGAACTTACCTACCCTATATATTATGATATAGAGACCAGTACGTGAACTTACCACCACCGGGAGTTGACGCCCTCGCGCGTGTGAGTGAGTGAGTGAGTGAGTGAGTGAGGCGTGCAAAACGCCCGTGAGTTGTCATATAAGGTTGTTTGTACACCATTATCCTCAGTCTGTATCCATCCTTTGACCGGGTACCATGTCGAGTATATGTCCGTTCTGTCAAAAGACACTCTCTCGTCTCGTATGCTCAGACATATGCGTCTAACGCATAGACAAGAGACACCACCAAGTCCCGCTATAGGTCCACCAAGTGATGTAGGACATCCCTATACGATGACGGTGAGCGGCCCTACGGGGTGTGGAAAGACGTCCTGGGTGATGAAGTTTCTAGAGGAAGGTGTGGCAACCCCAGCTCCGACACGTGTTGTTTGGTGTTATAGCCAGTGGCAGCCTGCCTACGAAACTACGCGATTACAGAATGTGAGCTTTGTCCCAGGAATTCCTCACGACATAGACGAACCCTTTTACTTCGATTCCGAGCAGACCAACGTGGTAGTGCTCGATGATCTGATGAGTGCGGCCAAGGACAATTCGAAAATCGCCGACCTATTCACCAAAGAGTCCCATCATCGCAATCTGTCCGTCATCTATTTGACTCAGAATCTCTTTCCTCAAGGGAAGGCGTCCAGAGATATTGCCTTGAACTGCCAATACTTTGTGTTGTTCTCCAATCCCATTGACAGAGCACAAATCCGTGTGTTTGGTAGTCGAATTTATCCTCAGAATATCGACCATTTCATGCAGGCGTTTCAAGGAGCGACAAGCCGTCCCTACGGCTACCTATTCGTAGATTTAAAAGCCCATACCCCGGCTGACGACCCACCTGTTACCCGGCGAAGCATCACCCCAGCCCCTACACCATCCACCGAGTCCACATCTGGTAGGGCAGCAGCAGCAACCCACCACCATACAGCGGGTCCGCTTCATACCATCAGTCCCGCAATATCACCCAACCGTGAAGGACCAACCTGAGGTTGAAGAACATAATGTGAACTCTAGGCTATGAAAGGATTTGTTCAAAGAAAGTATGGACGCCGAGATGGGCGAGATTTTGGAGGTCACAGGAAACAAGTTTCAACACACAGGGTTTTCGAAAGAGGAAGCCGCAATTTTAGCCCATAACAGATTGGCACCCAGACTACGACGGGCTTTACGTCAGCGGTATGTCGACCTCGTGACCCATATGAAATTGTTGAATAAGGACCCAGTCCATATGGAAATTGGAAGAACAGTGTCGATGTTGAAAACCTCGGGCATGAACTGGAAAGCGGCGTATGTCAGAGCAATAGCACTAAAGAAACATAAGGTCGAACGACGTTAAAGTGTTAAGAAAGTGTGTTAAGGCGCTGAGACGGGCGTTAAGGCGTAACGACGGGCGTTGACGAGCGTCACTGCATTTCGATGGATTGATGTCAATTCCATGGAAATCGGAGGTTCTGAGCTAATTCACCAGGGCGTTGAAGCGTTAAGCTAAGGGTTGATAGGCGTTATTGTCTATAAAAGTATGCGTATTTCTGAAAACACGCACAGTCGACGTTCAACCGTCAACATGGCTTATACTTGCTCTGAGTGCGAACGCACGTTCACCAGACATTACGATATGATGCGACACCAGAAAATATACATGGGATTGAAGACTCCGAGGAGTCCGTTGAGGCGGATGCTGATACAGAGACTGCTGAGAGTGTATCGACTGATACCGAAACAGAGATTGCTGAGAGTCTATCTAGTGATACGCAGAGCTTGACCTACGTCCGTGGAAAATGATGCAGAACCTACCTTCTGGGATCGTATTGTGACAGCAGCTATCAATACTTACGCTGCAGCGATCGAGGACGCCGGAGAGGATAATTTACAACAGGTATACACCCAAATACGCCCTCGCATCAGGAAAACAGCCATGGCGATCTATGAACAGTATACCTTACTACCGCTTGAAATGAAAGGCGACCCCACGCACAGGTCCATCATGAAGACCAAGCGTCACTTGGAAGAGGCTATGGGGCTACCACCCACCGAGGCCCTGGAAAATGCGATCAGAATGCGCAAACAACTGTTTCAGGACATGCTGCCCGAAGAATATCCAGGCCTGCCCGACGATGATTAGAATAAACGGTTCAGAACGAACATGACCGAAGATGGAACTTTTTGAAATGGCGACTTCTGATTGGACAAGAATACATCTAACGGACAGGAACGAATATGACAGATGCAAATGGTGGCCTCTGATTGGACAAGAGTCTTCTTGAGTTGTAAACATACCCAACGCAGCTCCCCCAGCGTGGGTATGATGTAACATTGGGGAAAATAAACTATATGAAAAAAACTTCAAGTTGTTGTTGTTCTCTCATGTGTCATCCTTGTTGTTCTCTCTCCAGTCTATATCATGGCGTCAAGGCGTTATGTTAGAGCGTTAAGACGTAACTACGAGCGTTGACGGGCGTCACAGCATTTCGAAGAATTAGTGACAATTCCATGGAATATCTAGAAAATCAGAACTTCTGAGCCATTTCACCAGGGCGTTGAAGCGTTAAGCTTGGCGTTGGCGGGCGTTGCTACAAGATGACACCTCACACGACGCATTCGAACCAAGGATGGTCCCTCTCTTCACCAAATACCTTCCTTCACTGCCCCAAAATGTCCACTTTGGCTACTACTCGTGCTGATGACGTCATCAATGACGTCACAGATGACGTGAACATCCCTCAAATCGGGGTCTACACCCTAAGAGCTACAAAATGACACCTCACACGACGCATTCGAACCAAGGATGGTCACTCTCTACACCAAATACCTTCCTTCACTGCCCCAAAGTGTCCACTTTCGCTACTACTCGTACCGATGACGTCATCGATGACGTCACAAATGAAGCGAACATCCCTAAAATGGAGATGTACACCCCGAGAGCTACAACATGACACGTCTCAGGACGCATTCGGACCCATTGCGGTCCATCTCTACCCCAAACACACCCCTACATAGCACCCAAAATGCCTGCTTTTTATACTACGGCCAGACTGCGCATGCGCAGACTATTGGACACGGACGAACCATTTGGATGCTCCTCCACGAGAGCTTCAAAATATAAGACTTCATACGACATCATAGGATCATTAGGGACTCACCTAGACCACAAAACGTCCACCCCGTATGGGCCTATAGCCCCATAGCCATGCAGTATAGGCCTATGGGCTTACCCAGGCCCCGGTGAGCTTTTCCAAAAATTTCACCGTTTCGCTCCGGGACCCTTCCCGTCGTGTTCTAAATGACGAGACGAGAAAAACAAATCCAAACAGCCCATATCACAATGAACGTGTGTGAATTTCCGAGGTTGAACCTATACCCCCATAGCCAGCCTATAGGCCGATATACAGTCCTACCCCGTACTTTCACAAAAGTTTCACCGCTTCGCTCCGGGACCCTTCCCATCGTGTTCTAAATGACGAGACGAGAAAAATGAGACCCCACAACCCATATCACAATGAACGTGTGTGAATTTCCCAGGATGGACCCGTACCCCCCATGTAGCCAGCCTATAGGCCGATAACAGACCTCGGTGACTTTTCCCAAAAATTTCACCGCTTCGCTCCGGGACCCTTCCCATCGTGTTCTAAATGGTGAGACGAGAAAAATGAGACCCCACAAGCCATAGCAAAGCCCACAAAAAAGTGACCACCCCTCCCCATTTAGCCAGTATGAGCCTATATACAGACCTCGGTGACTTTTTCTAAAAAATTGCACCGATTCGCTCAGGGACCCCTACCATTGTCATTTTCTCGGCGAGACGAGAAAAATGAGACCCCACAACCCATGGCGCTAAAAAAAAATTGACCACCCCTCCCCCCATATAGCCAGTATGAGCCTATATGGGGATATACCCATACAGGCATTTCCCCGTATATTGTATATTGTACGAGTCCGTGTTTTGCTTTTTATTTATTTATTTATTTATTTATTTATTTATTTATTTATTTATTTATTTATTTATTTATTCTGTGAAAACACCCATGACATGACTGAAAAGAGCCTCACTCGGCCCAATGGAACCATGCAGCGTGGAACTCTTCTGTGATGGAGGTAGTTTTTGGTCTCGAGCTGATGGCGCCCCTGGCAGATGCACCTCCACAACAGCGCCCCTTGGTGGATGCAAGAGTTATCTCCCCCGGCAAAATGCGGTCTGTAATGCCGTGGACATACTACTAGTGGTCCATTCTTCAGGGGAACGTACCATGTACGATATAAAATTGATGGCGTCTTGGTTGGCAGCCACATACTCCTTTCCAAAGAGGAATACATGAACATTAGATTTACGAAGTGTCTGACTGCAAAATGCAGTTTTACCTGAACCGTCAGTATATTTCTTTCGACGTACAGTTGGGGCTAACACTCGAACGAAATAGGTTGTTCGATTATTGATGTGGAAATTCTAATATGGACGATGGCTGAATATTGAATGTCGGAACTAACATTTGCTAAGTCAACCAAGACTATATGAAGAGGAGCTCAAGAAAAACCGAAGTCTAGAGCAAGCAGATCTGAATTCAAAATACTAGAATCTACAGGACGATTCGCAAAAAAAAATCAGATGTTATTCATGACCAGTTGATCGCGACAAAAAGGGACACAAATAAGCAACTGAAGTGAATAAGAGACTCAACAATCAGCCAGCAGCTGGAAGAATTGAAGATTGAGGAGGACAAAACAAAGCGGGAACTAAAGGACACAATACAGAAACTATAGGACGAATGAGAAAGATCTATACCAGAATATTGACGCAATACTGGAGAAAAACAGGAAGAAGTTTAACGTGTACTGAAGAAAGGAGTCGATAAGCTGAAAGTGAAAGTTGGGGAACAGAACTTAACCAATTGTTTGAAAACAGAAATGAGCATTTAGGAGATTGATGAGCTAAAAATACTAGTTCAGTTTCTGGAAAACGAGAGCAAGACTTCACAAGAAGTGAATTAATATACTGTTTATGATTCATATGCGAGATCTTCAACAATATAGTTTGAGTCGTATAACAGATGATGACGAATATTTGAAGATGGCATAACACAGGTTATGATGGAACTTTTATTATATCTCTGTATGTGAGCATGGATAAAATATATTTTGTTATTTTCAACTTGGTGGAGCCATGCTTCAATCAGGCCATTGTCACTTGATTGGTTGTTTAGCATGATCTTGATTTTTTAAATACACAAGCTAGATGCTATAATTATTGATTATTAATTATTAAATTGCAAACCAATTGTATATGAATATAAAAAAAATGAGTAAGTTTTACTCCTGAAAATGTAAATCTGGGAATTTGAGGGCAAATGATTAAACTAGATGAGGCATTCCCTCATCTATTTTAATTATTTGCCCTCAAAATATAGATGAGGGCTGGTCATGCTAAACAACTAATTACGTGACAATGGTCTCACTCTCTAAAATAATTAGATTGAAAATTCAACTCATCAGATTGGAATTAGTGACCAATCTATTCGATTGAATATTCCATCTATTAGATTGGAAATTTCAATCTAGTAGATTGAATTTTCTGTCTACAGCAGATTCATTTTATCGTTCTCAATCTATTAGATTGAATATTTTCAATCCGATGAAAGATTGGTCACTAATTTCAATCTGATAGATTGAATTTCAATCTAACTATTTTAGAGAGCATCAGACCCAAGCACCAGTGATACAAGCACATTTGCCTGGTTGGTGGGATATTGGATGGTAGATGACTGTATATTTCCAAAGAATTATGGAAATTAATAAATAAATTTCTTTTCGAATACATCTTTTTCAATAAAAGAAAATCCCCATCTCTCACTCATTCCCATTGATGTCAAAAATGAATGTAATAACAATGAGAGAATAAAACCATATCAGATTAATATGGATCTAATCCCGTTACTTGAACAGAACGGTTGTTGATGTGAAGTATATGGGTGGTCAGCGATGGTGGATGTCGCAACTGCCAACATATCGTAATTGACTCATCTTTAACTGTTGTATGGTGTGGGTTATGCCCAACGAAGGCTGCATTAATTAGATTCATCTTCATTGAACACGAATATAAATAACACTGAGAAATAAAACTGCAGGCTGGAAACCTGTTTCATCTTGCTTGTTGGTGCGAGTTGTGCCCAACATTGTATTATTTGTTCCATCAATTGGCTTTATCTCCATAAATATAAAACCGTATGAAATCGCCCTGATCTGGATTATTGTTGTTCACTTGGACAGAACACTTGTTGGTGCGAGTTGTGTCCAGAAAGACATTAATGAAGATCTTCATGAAACATTCAGATAAAACATTATCAAATAAGAGAGATTCACTTTAACAGCGCGGTTGTTGGTGGAAGCATACCACTCATGCTTAGTGGTGGGGTTGATTGTGGACATCGCCTCCGCTAGCATAACGAAATTAACATCATTTCACCTTCATTCATATCCCTTCTACTGAGTCGTCTTCATATCATTTTATATAACACATCTTTCTGCTCTGTTTTTCTTATTAATCTATTATTATTAAAGTTCTGTTGAATATACATGTACATCTAGCAGTTTCATTTTGTTGCTTTGTTCTCTTATTGACATTCGAATGTTTGGTCGTCGCTTTATAGCTGAAATATTGCTGAACGCCCTCTCTCTCTCTGTCAACTGACATATAATTCAAACATATCTTTCATATTGCTTTGGATAGTTGTGCTCGCCCTCTGTACATGTCATTTGACAAATATATGTTGGTTTATTGTCTGGGTGGGAAATTTACCACACGATGTCGGGCATTACAGGTTAGTTTTTCTGGGTATTCTTGCATTTACCATGTTTACCCCATGAAGAAACATTTACTCCATCAGATTCCCTTGATGCTCATTCATTAACATCAGATGAGTTACTTCTTTGAGTTGATCTGTCATTACAGCTCCCGAGCTTAAGTCTATCTGATAGTGATTCCCTTAAGACGGTTCTATAGGGGCTGTGTGGGTACTTCATAGTTTCCTCAAGAACATCTGCAATGAAAGTGCGGCTGACATTCCAAGGCTTCGTCTTAGAATCCTCCAACTTCTAGTCTGAATTTGAGGTGCGGATGAAGGCTTTCCTGTTAAGTCCTGTGGCTGCTTTTTAGTCGTCAGACGTCGTCATTTTGTCCAAACTATTACATATCTCTCAATATATTCTTACTGCAAAAATAACATTCGTGCGTTTCTGTTCTGTATTAAGTTTAGTCTGTGTGAACTGCGAAAATGATTGCGTTCAAGCCATTTTAACACAAGAATTGTTTTGAAAATAAAACAAATTGTGTTAGAATCAACACCAATGTGCGTTCAACACAAAACCATCTTTATCCTCACCTTGTAGCTTTGAGACAAGAATTTGTGTTGATGACCCTACAGGAATATCCAATTCACATGTGCAATATCACCGACAGAACTTTTCGGTGTTACAGGGGTTTTTAGACATTCCTTCATTCTACCCAAAGAAGTCCCCTCCCTGCCCCCCTCCAGCTGTCCCATCATGAAATATTTTGTCCTGGTGTATATATAGCAAACAAATCATGACGCTTGTGGTATTAAAATCGATGTCTTGCGATATGAACACCAAAATCAGAGGTATAACACTTAGAATACAACTGTTTGACTGCAATAATTTATGCAAATTTATGTTAATTTATTGACATTTAAACTTTAATTTTATATTGTCTATCTTATCTTACATAATTACAAGTAAATTAATAAATCCATGCAAAAAAAATTGAATACAGGTTGATTTTATCAATTAAAAATGGACGAAAACATAGGTTTGGGTGCAAATTTGATACATATATGCAAATTATATGCAAATTAGGAGCTTACTATTAACCAATCAGGATACTTGAAGGAATATTTTAAAATAGTGACACTTGAAGTATATGTGTCCCAAAAATTATGGAAATTGAGCGAATATTTAACGATATCCATCATTTCAAAGTTGAAATTCCTTTGTGCCATGGGATTTGGGCATTTCCCATAGGCTCCATGTTAATGACATGTCCCCCAAAAATCGTCATTTCCTGAACTTCAAAATGTTTGACATCAGCGAATATTGGACGGATTTTCCTTCTGTAAAGTTTTTTCTTCTTCTACAGGTCCTGGCTTTCAAATGAGGCATAAATTGTATGTGTGTGATGAATATTTTTGTGTGTAAAATTCCTAGTATAAGGATGTTAAATGACTGATATCTGATCGCTAACAGCCCATGATCATAAATAGTATAGATCTGTGTGATGTAACACAGTAATACCTTAGTGAATATTATGGCCATATATAGTATATATTTGTGTGATGTGACACAGTAATACGTGGTTGCCCAGTATAAGGATTTTAAATGACTGATATCTGACAGCCCATGATCATATATAGTATAGATATGTGTGATGCAATACAGTAATACCTGGTTGTCCAAGATGTAATACAGTAATATCTAGTTGTCCAGTATGAGGCTGTTAAATGACTGTTATCTGACCCCTAACAGTCCATGATCATATAAAGTAGATCTGTCTGATGTGACAGAGTAATACATGGTTGTCCAGAATAAGGTTGTTAAATGACTGATATCTAAACCATAACAGTCCATGATCATATATAGTTTTTATGCGTGTGTTGTGACAGAGTAATGCCAGGCGTTCTAATATAAGGCTGTTAAATGACCGATATAATATCCCTATCAGTCCATGAGTCTGAGTCTGGGTCTGAATATTCGGTTTCGATGAGTGCTTTCCAGTATAGTCATATGGTTGCTTTACAGTCACCAGACGTCGTCAAGTTTTCCCACCTTTTGCATATAGCTCCAATTCCTTGATTAGATATAGTATAGATGTGTGTGATGTGACATAGTAATGCCTGGTTCTCTAGTTTCAGGCTGTTAAATGACCGATGTATAACCACTATCAGTCCATTATCATATATAGTATAGCCAAATATGAAGCTGAATTTGACTCTTATACATGTATTTTGAGCAGAAAAAGGTAGATAGATGAACAGAGATCTTGAATAGAAATATTGCAAGTAGATTTGCTATTTTTGCACACCTGATTCTATCACTCTAGGATATTGATCATGTCCTGAAATCTGAAAAGAATTGGTTGGATATTAACGCCAGCAGAGCAAAAAAGGAAAGGCCAAAGTGTAGAACGGAGAATATGCTCTTCCTCGTAAGTTGATATACATAAATTAAATTGAGTCAGAGAAATGATATGAAATTCAGCAAAATCTTTTACTGTGAATGTTGTACAATGAATTTAAAACTAGACTGTAAAATTTGGGGCAGTTTGAAGCAAAATTGGCTTCTTCAGAGCCAAATATAAAGCTGAATTTGACTAGTATACATGTATTTTGAGCAGAAAAAGGTAGATAGATGAACAGAGATCTTAGATAGAAATATTGCAAGTAGATTTGCCATTTTTGCACACCTGCTTCTATCCTAGCATAGCGATCATATCCTGAAATTTTAAAAGAATTGGTTGGACATTAAAACCATCAGAGCAAAAAAGGATAGGCCAAATTGTAGGACTGAAAATATGCTCTTCCTCTTAAGTTGATATACATAAATTAAATTGAGTCAGAGAAATGATATGAAATTCAGCAAAATCTTTTACTGTGAATGTTGTACAATGAATTTAAAACTAGATTTTAAAATTTGGGGCAGTTTGAAGCAAAATTGGTATCTCTAGGGCCAAATATAAAGTTTAATTTGGCTCTTATACTGTATTTTGAGCAGAAAAAAGTAGATAAATGAACAAATATCTTAAATAGAAATACGGCAAGTAGGTTTGCCATTTTTTCTCACCTGATTCTACCCTAACATAGGGATTATATCCTGAAATTTGAAAAGAATTGGTTGGACATTAACACCAGCAGAAGAAAAAAGGAAAAGCCAAATTGTAGGACTGAAAATATGCATTTCCTCTTAAGTTGATATTGATAAATTAAACTGAGTCAGAGAAATGATATAAAATTTAGCAAAATATTTTATTGTGAATGTTGTACAATGAATTTAAAACTAGACTTTAAAATTTGGGGCAGTTTGAAACTAAAATGGCTTCTTTTGAGCCAAATATAAAGCTGAATTTGACCCTTATACATGTATTTTGAGCAGAAAAAGGTAGATAGATTAACAAATATCTTAAATAGAAATACGGCAAGTAGGTTTGCCATTTTTTCTCTCCTGATTCTACCCTAACATAGTGATTATATCCTGAAATTTGAAAAGAATTGGTTGGACATTAACACCAGCAGAAGAAAAAAGGAAAAGCCAAATTGTAGGATGGAAAATATACATTTTCTCTTAAGTTGATATAGATAAATTAAATTGAGTCGAAAAATGATATGAAATTCAGCAAAATCTTTTGCTGTGAATGTTGCACAATGAATTTAAAATTAGACTGTAAACTTTGGGGCAGTTTAAAGCAAAATTGGTTTCTTTAGAGCCAAATATAAAGCTGAATTTGACTCTTATGCATGTATTTTGAGCAGAAAAAAGGTAAATAGATGAACAGAGATCTCAAATAGAAATGTTGTAAGTAGATTTGCCATGTTTGCACACCTGATTCTATCCTAGCATAGCAATCATATCCTGAAATTTGAAAAGAATTGGTTGGATAGTAAAGCCAGCAGAGCAAAAAAGGTAAGGCCAAAGTGTCGAACTGAAAATATGCATTTCGTCTTTAAGTTGATATAGATGAATTAAATTGAGCCAGAGAAATGATATGAAATTCAGCAAAATCTTTTACTGTAAATGTTGTACAATGAATTTAAAACTAGACTGTAAAATTTGGGGGCAGTTTGAAGCAAAATTGGCTTCTCTAGAGCCAAATATATAGCTTAATTTGGCTCTTATAACTGTATTTTGAGCAGAAAAAGGTAGATAGATGAACAAAGATCTTAAATAGACACCTGCAAGTAGGTTTACCATTTGAAAAGAATTGGTTGGATATTAACACCAGCAGAGCAAAAAAGGATAGGTCAAATTGTAGGACTGGAAATATTTTCTCTTAAGCTGTTATATAATATGGCTACCAGGGGGCCATCTTGGATTTCCCGATGAAAGATTGCTATCACGATTTCTCAGGAACTACTGCATGTATCTTTTTCAAATTTGGTACACAGGTTCCCTTGGGGTCTAGCTGTGCAAGATACCTTTTCTGCTTCAATTCGAAAACCCAATATGGCCACTTGGTGGCCATCTTGGATTTCTCCATGAAACTCCTTGGGGTCTAGTTGTGCAGGATAACTTTTGTGGTCTAATTAAAAAACCAATATGGCCACGAGGCGGCCATCTTGGATTTCCCGATGAAAGATTGCTATCACGATTTCTCAGGAACTACTGCATGTATCTTTTTCAAATTTGGTACACAGGTTCCCCTTGGGGTCTAGCTGTGCAAGATACCTTTTCTGGTCCGTTTCAAAAATCCAATATGGCCACCAGGCAGCCATCTTGGATTTCCCCATGAAACCTTGTTATCGCGATTTCTCAGGAACTACTGCATGCATCTTTCTCAAATTTGGTACACAGGCACCCCATGGGGTCTAGTTGTGCAAGATACCTTTTCTGGTCCGCTTCGAAAATCCAGTATGGCCAACAGGCAGCCATCTTGGATTTCCCCATGAAACCTTGTTATCGCGATTTCTCAGGAACTACTGCATGGATCTTTCTCAAATTTGGTACACAAATTCTCCTTAGGGTCTAGTTTTGCAAGATAACCATTTCCGGTCCGATTCGAAAATCCAATATGGCCACAAGGCGGCCATCTTAGATTTCCCCCATGAAACGTTGTTACCGCGATTTCTCAGGAACTACTGCATGGATGTTTCTCAAATTTTGTACATAGGTTCGCCTTGGGATCTAGTTGTGCACGATACCTTTTCTGGTCTGATTCAAAAATCCAATATGGCCACCAGGCGGCCATCTTCACTATGAAATTTTGTTACAATGAATTCTCAGGAAATTACTGCATGGATCTTTGTAAAATTGGGTACACAGGTTCCCCTTGTGATTCAGTTGTGCAAGATATCTTTTTTGATCCATTTCGAAAATCCAATATGGCCGCATCTTGAATTTTCCATGAAACTCGGGAAATTACTGCATGGATCATTTAGTGTTCAGGGGGGACAACACAAGTTAGAAACTCATCTATTGCAGTTCTTTAGTAAAAATTTCTTTCAACTACTTTCGCCAGTTACAGCCAGATGAGCTACAGTGCCGTGGCACTATCTTTTCACTCCTGATTCTACCCTAACAGTGATTATATCCTGAAATTTGAAAAGAATTGGTTGGACATTAACACAGCAGAAGAAGAAAGGAAATGCCAAATTGTAGGACTGAAAATATGCATTTCCTCTTAAGTTGATATAGATAAATTAAAGTCGAAAAAATGATATGAAAATCAGCAAAATCTTTTGCTGTGAATGTTGTACAATGAATTTAAAATTAGACTGTAAACTTTGGGGCAGTTTAAAGCAAAATTGGCTTCTTTAGAGCCAAATATAAATCTGAATTTGACTCTTATACATGTATTTTGAGCAGAAAAAAGGTAGGTAGATGAACAGAGGTCTCAAATAGAAATATTGCAAGTAGATTTGCCATGTTTGCACACCTGATTCTACCCTAGCATAGTGATCATATCCTGAAATTTGAAAAAGAATTCGTTGGATATTAACACCAGCAGAGCAAAAAAGGAAAGGCCAAAGTGTAGAACTGAAAATAAGCGTTTCCTCTTAAGTTGATATAGATAAATTAAATTGAGTCAGAGAAATGATATGAAATTCAGCAATATTTTTTACGGTGAATGTTGTACAACAAATTTAAAACTAGACTGTAAAATTTGGGGCAGTTTGAAGCAAAATTGGCTTCTCTAAACCAAATATAAAGCTTAATTTGGCTCTTATAACTGTATTTTGAGCAGAAAAAGGTAGATAGATGAACACAGGCCTTAAACAGAAATACTGCAAGTAGGTTTGCCGTTTTTCTACAACTGGTTTTACCCTAACATAGTTATTATATCCTGAAATTTGAAAATAATTGGTTGGATATTAACACCTGCAGAGCAAAAAGGAAAGGTCAAATTGAAAAGTAAAATTTCGCAGTTTTTTTTTGAATTCTCACCAAGCTTTGGAACCAAGTACTTGCGACAATGCCAATTTTAAATCTGCAAGCCATTTTGCAACATTCGTATTTAGTTTCAGAGTTATGGCCCTTTGAATGTCGAGTTTTGTCCAATTTTAATAACTTCAAAAAAACATATAAAAAAACCTATAAAGAATTTCGGAATACCGTTTGGTTGTAAGCGTTTGTATTTTTTCATATTATTTTTGACATATTTTTATATATCGGTATCTAAAAGTTCCATTTTCGATATCTCCTGTGAAGGCGACCTGTTTTTTAGGAACGAAAAGCGTACGACTTCTGTATTTCGTGTATAAGATCTACAATACCTAGAAACCTCCAGTTTTTTGCCTTGTAATCGTTATTCCAAGGTCCTGGCTGCTGGAAATGGGCCACCAGGGCCCTGGCAACAAAAATTGACGCAACTACACTCGAAAATTTCAGATACAATGTTCAGTGAAAACGACTTTTGCAAATGTGCAAATTGTTTTCGCGAAACCGTGAACACCGAGGTCAGTCTAAGTATTATCGGGGTCGCTTATCACGGATCCAAGGTCAGAATTGGCCTTGACCTGGACCTTGAAATCGAGTTTCGAACATTTTGAGTATGATTTTGACCTTGTCGGGAGGTCACAAGATATGGGAGGACGACCTTGGCCTTTTGATATGTGATGATCCCGTGAGCTGTGTGTTGACCTATGACATTGACCTTGACCTTTGACCTCGAACTAAAAAGTGCGATAGTACAACCAAAATGCACTAATGCAAATTTTGAGGTTGGGTCAAAGCTCAAGGTCAAGGCCACAGATCAACGCATAGGTCACGGGGTCTATATATCAGAAGGCCAAGGTCATCTGCCCATAACTTGTGGCCTTCCGACAAGATCAAAGTCATACTCAAATGACTGATATCTGAACTCTAATTCCATGATCATATATCGTAGATCTTTGTGATGTGACACAGTAATACCTCGTCGTCCAGTATGAGGCTGCTAAATGACTAATAGATAACCTTTAACAGTTCATGTTCATATAATGTAGACCTGTGTGATGTGACACAGTAATATGTGGTTGTCCAGCATAAGGCTGCTAAATGACTGATACCTGATCCCTAACAGCCCATTATCAAATACAGTACATCTGTGTGATGTGACAAAGTAATATCTGGTTGTTCAGTATGAGGCTGTGAAATGATATCTGACCCCTTACAGTCCCTCATCATAAATAGTATAGACCTGTGTGATGTAACACAGTAATACCTTAGTAACTATTATGGGGTTGTTAAATGACATATATAGCAACTATCAGTCCATGGTCGTATATAGTAAATATCTGTGTGATGTGACACAGTAATACGTGGTTGTCCAGTATAAGGATCCCTAACAGCCCATGATCATATATAGTATAGATATGGGTGATGTAATACAGTAATACCTGGTTGTTCAGTATGAGGCTGTTAAATGACTTATCTGACCTCTAACAGTCCATGATCATACAAAGTAGATCTGTCTGATGTGACAGAGTAATGCGTGGTTGTCCAGAATAAGGTTGTTAAATATCTAACCCATAACAGTTCATTATCATATATAGTATACATGTGTTTGATGTGACATAGTAATGCCTGGTTCTCTAGTATGAGGCTGTTAAATGATCGATATATAACCACTATCAGTTCATGATCATATATAGTATAGATCTGTGTGATGTAACTTGTTAAATGACTGATATCTAAACCCTAACAGTCCATGATCGTACAAATTATAGAAGTGTGTGATGTAAGTAGTAGTAACTGCGTGAATTGAGCCCTATTGACCTCAGAAATTTGCATGACCTCTGTGACGTCACAGCGACAGCCAATCAGAAGCGAGTATTCGCGTGACCTTTGAACATGTCATGGGGTTTTCCCCCACAATGGCGGTTCAATGAACCGCCATGTTGGAAAATGGCGGTTCAATGAACCGCCATGTTGGAAAATGGCGGTTCAATGAACCGCCATGTTGGAAAATGGCGGTTCAATGAACCGCCATGTTAGAAAATGGCGGTTGATTGAACCGCCATGTTGGAAAATGGCGGTTCAATGAACCGCCATGTTGGAAAATGGCGGTTGATTGAACCGCCATGTTGGAAAATGGCGGTTGATTGAACCGCCATGTTGGAAAATGGCGGTTCATTGAACCGCCATGTTGGAAAATAAACGTATAAAAGGAGGCGATTTTTAGTGGTTTGGTGTATTCCTTGCACTACCCAGCGGAGCTATCGGACTTACCTGCTTGACCAGCCTGACCAGCCTGCCTGCCTGCCTGCCTGTTTGCCTGCCTGCCTGTTTGCCTGCCTGCCTTCCTACCAGCTTGTTCTGACGAGGAGAGAAGCATGAGACGTGGAGAAGATTTTCCATTTGACCCAGCAGCACCTCCGGTTGAAGTTTTGCCCGAAGACGAGCGTGTCAGTGACATTTATCAACATCACTGGGCTACCATACGCCATTGTTTTCACCGCAACCGTCGTCTATTGGACTTGTACAACTATCGACTGGAGGACCTCACGTATCTGTCTACCTATGCCGAGAACATTTTCACAGACCAGGTCACAGCGTTCAAGTTGAATATGACATTTGGGTACATTTTACGGCACAAGGAGACGGATCAGGTGCGGTATTATTATCCCAGCAATAATACCTATGTGTTTGACCAGCCGTTCACGGTGACGGATGCTATTTCTCTGGAGCCACTCATCGACCAACTGACTACGTTGGACCCATTGGAATGGGCCCGGTTACAACGCCCCAATACTAAATGGCTTGTGGAAATGGTGACCAACGTCACATTTTTCGTCACGAAAATGAGACATCATCCTATCGGTGCTCCTGTACTACTACCCCCTTGGCTGCTTCATCGACACGGACTGTATGCATTAACGGAAGGGGAAAATGGACCCTATAAAGACCGGAAATGTCTGTTTCGGTGTTTGGCCGTGCATCTGGACGAGTGTAATCCCCAGGGTTGTGACAGAGTGGCCAATGACTATTGGGAACAGCATTTACAGGCGCAAGACTTGGATGAGCGGCACTTCCGTGGAGTCCCGTTCAAGAATTTGGAGGTCGTGGAAACTCTGTTCAACATCAATATCTTTGTATACCCATTACGATGCGAGGAGGATACATTTGTGGCTGAATTGGTGCATCGCTCAACAGAACGGTATACTTCTACCATGAAAGTTAATGTCTTAGACGACAATGGCGTGAGTCATTTTTCGCTGATCTACAATATAAGCCAGTACGCGCAGTCTTACAGTTGTGCCCAATGCCATCGTGTGTTTGTCCGTGCCCCCGACCTACATCGACACGAGAAGACTTGTGACAACAGTGTGAAGCGAAAATTTCCTGATGGTGTGTATCATAATACGCCTACTATTTTCGAGGAACTGGCCGATGAGGGTCTACTCATACCGGAGGCGGACCGTTATTTTCCCTACCGGGCGTGTTACGATTTTGAGGCCCTGTTGGAACCCATGGACATGTTTTCAGCGAAAACACAGTGGACGCAGCGCCATATTGCCCTGAGTGTGAGTATTTCCAGCAACGTACCTGGCTATGACGCTGCACCGGTCTGTTTCGTGTCTGCCGGGGATTCCCATGAGTTGATCACCCGCATGATGGAGTATTTAGAGGAAGTCAGTGCGGCCAGTATGGAATTGTTGGTGTCCAAGTTCGAGGACGTACTGGACCAACTGGACGATCGGATTCCTATACCGGATGTATCATTTAGTGACGATGAAGAGTCAGAGTCGGAGTCGGACACCCAGGAGCCCATGCCGTCGCAGGATGTGCCTTTACCGAAACCGTATGCGGAGAAATTGAAAGCGAGCTTCCTACAATACCTAGGCCAGTTACCGGTGCTCGGATTCAACTCGGGACGATATGACTTGAACATGGTGAAGGAATTTCTCTACCCCTACTTGGCCCAGGCTAATACCATCAAGTCTGTCATCAAGAAGATCAATAATCATATGGCCCTCACTACCACATCACTCCATTTCCTGGATGTACGGAACTACTTAGCTCCCAATTATAGCTATGATCAGTGGGTGAAGGCGTATGACTGTGCACAAACCAAAGGGCGGTTCCCTTATACGTATATATCGACGCTCGACCGTTTGGAGGAAACACAGTTGCCACCCCGGGATGCGTTCTTTGACGATTTGAGGCAAGTGGAATGTCCGGAAGACACGTACCGGGAACTACAGCAGGTATGGAATGATCAACATATGCACAACTTGCGAGATTTCCTGATATGGTATAATAACTTAGATGTGGTTCCTTTCCTGGAAGCGGCCGAGAAAATGGTTCAACTCTTTCGTCGTGAGATGCACGTCGACATCTTCAAGGAGTGCTTGAGTTTACCGGGTCTGGCGCTTCGCCATCTTTTTCAAGAGTGTCCTACGTACTTCTCGCTAATACAGCAAAGAGATGCGGACATGCATGATTGTCTAAAGCAGAACATTGTGGGCGGCCCTAGTCTTATTTTTCACCGTTATCACGAGAAGGACGTCACTACTCTAACCGGGGGAAAACCCTGTGCTAAGATCATCGGTTTCGATGCAAATGCCTTGTACCTGTGGTCTCTGGCCCAGCCTATGCCCAGTGGACATTATACACGTTGGTTGGCAGAAGGCCAGCATTTCACACCGCAACGCACTCCCTACAAGCATCTGGCTGACCAGTGGTTGGATTGGGAAGCCTATCGACGGGGAATGTATATACGCCATCAGACCAACGCCACAGAGAAGCGCATAGGAGATCGTCGACTCCCCGTCGATGGGTTTGCCCTGGTGGGACGAACACCGACCGTATTCCAATTCTACGGGTGTTACTGGCACGGCCACGGATGCCATTTCAGCGCTGGACGCTTCAACGAACGACGTGGGAAATCGGCAGAAGAATTACGCGAAGAAGTGGTGGAGAACGGTGATTATGTGAAGGAGAGAGGATACCATCTTATCGAAATGTGGGAGTGTGAATTTCACACCATGTGCCAGGCCCTCCCCCATTTACGGCGTTTCCTAAAAGAGCGCGAGTACCCGCTGAGTCGTCGGCGACTTCTGAGTCTGCCACAGATGTTCGACGCCATTCGTTCCGGGCACCTCTACGGCTTTGTCGAATGTGATTTGCATGGTCCCGACACTCTCAAGCCCCTCTTCGCCCAGTGCCCTCCCATCTTTAAGAACACGCTGGTGGGTCGGGATGATATTGGAGACACCATGGGGGCCTATGCTGAGCAACACGAGTGTTTGCCTCGACCTCGGCGGATGTTGATTGGCAGTATGTGGGCAGAGAAAATCTTGCTGGGCACTCCGCTGCTGCAGTGGTACATGAGCTACGGTGTGGAAGTCACGAAAATATACCAAGTGATACAGTACGTACCCAACGCCTGTTTTGCGGAGAATGCTGACATCGTGACGTCTGCCCGTGGTCAAGGGGATCAAGACCCGAGTAAGGCCATCATCGGTGAGTCGTGGAAATTGACGGGCAATGGCTATTATGGGAAAACGGTCACGAACCAGGATAAGCACGTGAACGTGAACATCTGTACTACTTCACAAGCCAGCAAAAAAGTGAATTCTCCTCTGTTTCGGTCCGTGGAGGTCATCGATGACGACACGTATGAAATCACTTTAGCTAAAAAGACTATCCGTTACAACCTACCCCTGCAGATTGGATGCATGGTATACCAGGTGGCCAAGCTGAGGATGCTCCAGTTTCTGTATGATTTCATGGGTGTGTATTTTAATCCATCCGACTGGCAACTCATGGAGATGGATACGGACTCGGCCTACATGGCCGTCTCTAATGCGGATTGGGAGTCCCTGGTGAAACCTGAGTTACGTGAACAATATGAGGTGGAACGGGACCAGTGGCTACCTCGACGTGACCATTACCAGTACGATAAGCGTACGCCGGGCCTCTTCAAGCTGGAGTGGAGTCGGGATGCTATGATTGCTCTCTCTTCCAAGACGTATTACTGTTACGGTGGAGACGAAAATAAGTTTAGCTACAAAGGGGTGAACCGGCGCGATCCCAACATCGAAGCCTTGTACCTGAACGTGCTACAAAGCCAGGCCAGTGCGAGTGGAACTAACCGAGGATTTCGGGTGGTGGACCACCAGATGCGCACGTACATCCAGCAACGAGACGCCTTTACTTTCTTTTACCCGAAACGGAAAGTCCTTCCCGATGGCATCAGTACTACTTACTTGGACTTGTGAAAAATGTCGAACACTATATGACTGTTGATACACGAGTTAAAAACTGTAAAGTCAGGATGGCCGAGTGGTCTAAGGCGCCGGTTAACTGTGCTGGGCTGCGAAATGTAGAACGTAGGTTCGAATCCTACTCCTGACAGAATTTTTTGTACCACTTGTATTCTATTGTACATACCACTTGTATTCTATTGTACATACCACCTGTATTCTATTGTACAAAGTGTAACTCCCTTCTTGTTGACTTAAATAAAAAAAATAAGTCAAAACCATCATATTTGTGTTTTTCATGAATCTTTTTTTATTGAACATCAATGAACGTCAGAACAACAACGTCATAACAATAACGTGATAAAAAACAACAGTACTGCGCAGTGCATTGAATTTAAGTTAACCAGAGAAATGGAGCATGCATATTAAAACGAGAGGCAGTCCAGTCATAGACGAGTACATCACGGTCTTCGGCTTGACAATAATCATCAAACATGTGTACGATCGTTTGCATAGAATGTCCTCTACTCCGGTGAGTGACATAAAACACACAATACTGTCCGCACACACTACTCAAGGGTCCTTGTAATCTTTGAGTATTCCAACGCCACACTGTAGTAGATACGTCCATGAATTTCACCAAATCGGGATGCAGGGGTGCAAGTCCGTAGGAATCAAAGTATTCGCCTTGGCCTAGGGTGTCCACATACACAGCCACCCAATGTTCACCCGGTCGAGACCCAGGGTCTGTATTCAGGATGTAGGCTGCTGGGGTGGTGGAGTGGGTGAGAAACACATTGCGTGGAAACACACCTCGAAAGGGTACCCTAGGATCTCGCTGGAATATGGCCATCAGCTGCTCTGTATCCATGACTCTAGCTGGCGTAGTCACACAGCACGTTTCTTTGCTGATCCACGCTGATGACGTTATCAAACTCGGCGTAGCAATCACGTTAATGGTCTGGGCTAGAGCGACGGCGAAACGCAGTTCCAACCGTAGGTTTCCTTTCTTGAGCAAGGCCAGTTGATGATCGTGTTCCAAGGTGGGGGTGAGGTCGAAGGCGAACAACGTGTACCCACGGTAAAAGTCTCGTCGACTGATGGTATTTCCTTCGTCCTGGTTGTTTTGTCCTGTGGCTGTAAACAGGTTCAGGTAGCTCCGCACATAGTTTTGGTTCCCAAAATCCGGTTGTAATGGACGGGCTGGAATTTGATGGCCAGCCACGTGCAGTGCCAAAAGGTTGAGGTTGAAATGTTGAAAGGCGAACGGATTCTCCACCCACCCACCATTGAAAGCGGTGTTGGTGACACACGCCAGGGTAAGACGTTTAGGGAGATCCCCTAGAAATAAATTTTCACGATTGGCCATCATCGTACCTGCTGGCACAGAGAACACCTTGGTCTGTACGCGTCGGATGGGGTACAGGGCTGGTTTTTTGATGAGGCTTCCATGTAACTCAGCAACACCCCCTGTTGCAAATCCACCGTACGGACAAACAGGGCTGCATCTTCAATGACGATCTTGAATCGGGGACCATCCTCTCCAGTGGCCATCAAGGCGAACGCGGGTATGGAACGGATCAACTTGATCTTGATGGATACACCGTTCATCATGTAGCGGTCTTGCAGGAACAGATCGGCGTGCAGTCGTCCCATCATATCGACGGACTTGCTATTGGCTGTCATGTTTTTGCGCGTGGTGAACCCATTATTGGCAGCGAGCACGCTATTCATGGCTCCGGGTGTATCCTTGAAGTACAGCGAGGCTTGCAAGTGTGTTTTATTGGCATCATTGCCGTACGACAACAGCGTCTCCAGGTAGGCTCGGTACGGGTACGTATTGATGGACGTACTGATGAGTTTATCGTTCAGACTGATATCTACCTGTTGGAACAAGGAGTGCAGCCAAAGATTCACCGGGCCTACTGCCGCATCGTCCGCTATGGGCGTCCCGTCGTCGTCTATTATTTTGGCTTTCACGTACAAGTAGGTGTGGGCTAAATCCAGGTAGGCCGTATCTTTGTTTTCAATGGTGAATTCCAGGGGTCCCGTCCCCGTCAGGCTAGCCAGGGATCGATGTTCTACCCAACGTCCTTCGGCTACACTGGTCTGGGTGGGTGGAATAGTCCGAAAATCCAATTCACTGTTGGTAGACGGACACGACTCGGAGTGAATGTATGCCATTATGCGAAGATGTCTCTCTTACTCTTCTTCTTCTTCTTCCGGGGTGTGCGTCGTCGGTGTGTCGGTCGTCGAATGACTCTTCGCTGTGCCCGTGGTTGTCTTTTAAGGGCTTTGGCGATCAAGACGCTGCCTGCTTCTTTAACCCGTCGTTTGAAGGCTTGTCGAGGTGCTGTGCCTCCCAAGACATCACCGGCCACGTGCAATCCACTGCGTACCGCTTGTTTACCCACCGCTTTGACACCCGGTGTCACCAAGGGCAAGAACGTTTTCACAGTGCTGCCCAGTATGTTCCGCAATCCGTGACCTCGTTGCATGCGTGCACCGCTAAAGATGGGCAAGCTCCCTCCCGTTTGTTTCTTGTAGTAGTCAGCATAGCTGGCCGCATGGCACTGGTAAGGCACGTACATTATACGAAGTGAGGAGAACGGGCTTGTCGGAAATGAAGTGTCAGCACCGCTTTCCCTCGTTCGAATGCGACCGGGTGTCCCGTGTCATCTCTTATATCCACCGTGATCGTGTTGATATCGGTATGTCGTACGGGTAGGTAGAGTATATGGTTGAAACTCTGGTTGACTTGATCGCCATACTTCTTTCTAATGGGGATCACCCGTAACAGAGGTGTGTTCACATCACCCACAATATGGCTGTCCACTGCGTCCGAGTAGACATACCTACTTTCATATCCATCACAACGTTACCGTTGTCGGTGGTGGGTCCCGTGTAGACGCTGTAAGGCAGTCCTAGCATTTGCTGTAGCCTAGGACTGAGTTTCACACCCACGTTAGGGCTGAGCAGGATACAGGACTTGTCGTTGTGTGCGTTGACATCGAAGATCACGTGATTCTTGAAGGGATAGGATTTCAGGGGTCTTGAATTATTCGTCACCTTGCGTAGAGACTTGTAATTCAACAAGGTGAGCAGACCCTCTATGAACGTCTTGGGCGTATCGTATTGCCCTTCGGGTAGAGTCAGTCGGTGTACTTTGCCTTCGTAGGTCACTTCGTACCATACTTCTTCGTCTCGTACGTTGTACCACGAGTAAGGGTATTGAATATCCACCAGTCCACATTCCCACCGTCCAGGTAAATTGTCAGGAAACACATCGAGTGAACTGTTACTGGGCAACGTGAGGTAAAACATGACGACTGAACTTTCTGGCTTCTGCACCGGGCTTTAATAGGATTCCACCCCTAGTAGGGGTTTCCCTAGTATGGCTCCCAGGCCTTGGGCGGCTTACCTCGGCGTCGTGATCGTCGCGGTGACTTAGATCTCAGCGGTTGCAGGGGCAATGACGTGGTAGAAGACGAAGTACATGCCCGTCGTTGTGGTGTTTTGGGAGGTGACATTGGTGCCCAAGAAGAGGGTAGTGGTGGTGGTGGTGGATGGTGTCGTGTACTCGTCGATTGCTGCATAAAGGCCCAGCGGTTAGGATTCCCTACCAATTCTTGAGGGGTGTGTGTATCTTTTAACCCCTGAGCAAAGGCTTCCCAGCCCGGTGGATTAGAGAGTTTGCGAGAGCGTACCGTATCGTTGATCAAATCGGTGATATGAGACCCCGGCACCACTCGGTTTCCAATCAGCAGTTTCCCCTCATCGTTCCAACCCATATCGGGATTCTGTTTCACCCGGTCCAACAATAAACGAGCCTTGGTCTTGAATGCTTTAGGGACACTGGCCAATATTTCCTCTTCCAGCTGAGGTGATGATGGCGGCGGTGTGAGTGTGGGCGATGCTGGTAGTGGGGGTGGTGTACTACCTCTATATTGATCCATAAACGTCTTGTACCGGTTCAGCGTGTGATGGTAGAGTTGAATTTTCTCGTGATCGGGTAGTCGACGTTGGAGTATACTATTCATCTCTTCGTCCAGAGACTGGAGTTGTTGCACCGTGGCAGGCACGGGATAGGGTGATTGCAAACTCTGTAACAGTCGAGGTTCGACCAGCATCATTTTTTTCGTATGCTCCATGATGTTAGCGTGCTCCCAAGATGGAGCCTACTAACGGTCCCAGTACGGTAGCGGCTAAGGGTGCGAGGAGTGCGCCGAGAAATCCACCTCGCTGTAACTCCTGTTTCTTTTTCTTGACACTGCCCGTCTTCTTCACCAGCGTTCGGAGATCCGCCTTGTGCCGTTGCAATTTCCCTTTCTGCAGAGGACTGAGAGGAAGATTGCCTTTTAACACATTATGCGCCACTTCACACAAACACCGTACCAAGTCTGGGTCCGCGCCGCGCACCAAGGCCCGGCCACCTCCGGTGGCGCGCTGCGTAATACGCGGAGGGCCGGCGCGTGCTTGCGTATCCGTGTAGACATGATGAGGAAGTGAATGCTAGAGTGGATTGTCTTCTTCTTTTATTTGGGTGTGTACACCGCCTGCAACTCCCCGGGAAAAATGTGGGTGCGCAATCGAAGTGCCGAGGGTGTGTCTTGTTTCAAGTCGATGATTAGATACCCGTGAGCCCCTTGGGTGGCATCTTCAAAGGCTTCCCGTACAAAGGCCGTGTTTTTAGGGTACATCTGTTTTGCCAGGTGCATAATTTGTGATGCGTCTCTGGGGTTTTTGAATAACACCACATACTGAGCATTCAAACTAATGTTCCTGTGCTCTTTGTTCTTACTGAATAGATTCTGCACGATGTAGATGATGCTCAACCGACGATGATGGCTTCCTTTGGTAAAGAGACGGGTGTTTCGACTGTCCGTTTCGGTCATGAGATCGTCTACCACGACCAACGTGTCTTCTGGCGTATCCTCAGGGGGTAATCCTTCCACCAAGGTGAGTCCAGGGAGACGTGCCAGTTCCTCGTACGCCGGTTGCCAAGCTCCATAACACCACAGGATGCGAGCCACGGGAGGTGAAATGAGGGCTGACCCGTGTTGGATCAGGCGTTGAACGAAGTGTGTTTTCCCCGACCCCGTCGGTCCAGCGATGAGACACGTGAAAGGATGCTGCCACCGAGGATCCATAGTCCGTTTTTTTATTTGGTGATTTGAGGTTCAGAGGCCCACCACCGTTGTCGTGGATCCCACCGGGGGTCGTAGTCGAACGGGTACCGTTGCCGTGGTAAACGTGATTCACCGTATCCCACTCTAGCGTCGTGGTAGGTGTTTGTGATCGGGTGGGTGGTTCGTCGCTTCTGAGGGTAGATACGGGAGGTTGGTGGGTGAACAGAGGTGGAGTAGTAGGACTAGACCGCGTCGTGGGCTGGATGTATGGTGATAGGGTCCGTAGTCTCAGGGTTGATACGGCAGGCTGGCGGTGAGGACTAGACCGCGTCGTGGACGTATGTGGTGATCGCAGCGTCGTAGGAGAGAGCGTAGTGGTGGTGGTGGAAGTGGTGGTGATGGTAGTGGTATTGGGTGATTGCACTTGACGTTGAGACCCCGGTGGAGCAGCACTTGGACGAATGGTGGAGAAACAGGATATCAGGTACGCCAAATCGTAGAAGACTCCTCCAAATAAGGTACCCAGAAGCACTACTAGACACACCACAGTACCGACTTGTCCTTTTCGATTCCGTAACAGTAAGGGTAGAGGTGCACTATCCATGGTACAACCCTACACAGAAGGGTGGAGGTGATGTGAGGTAGAATTTATAGTCGTTTCATGTCACGGCCTGACACCCAGGAATTAAACGAACTGGGCCAACCTTGCCATTTGACGAAATGATAGGGGATGCCACGTCGACGTTCCGTTTTCAAAATCTTTTCCACCGTGTAGTAGTCTTTCCGTGTTTTCACTACGGGTTGTAATTCCGCCTCGTAAAACGTGCCTTGCAGTGTTTCTCCTTGTAGATCTTCCAGTTGATAGACGTGTGGCTGTCGAGGCTTATGGCGAACGATGACAAAGTGCTCGTCACTCCAGTTGGGCAAGTAACTTTTCTCAAATTGCTCTTTGACTTTACTGATCCGTACCACATCTCCGCGTTTGTAACGGGGTGACGTGAGTGGACTGGGGTCTATCGAGTACAGCGTACGGCGCACTTGATGTTCGTTGCGTTCTGTGACATCGAGGGGAGCTCGCTGGATACTGCGATGATAGGCTCGATTGTACCCTTGGACCAGTTGAGGTAGTACATCGATATACCGTCGGGTATTTTTGGCGGTAAAATACTTGTACATTCGTCCTTTGAAGGTGCGATTGAATCGTTCCACGACAGAGGCTTTGGTCTCGTTGTACGTATGGAAGAAAAACACCTTCTGTTTCTTAAGAAAGGCTTGAAAGGGGCGGTTGAGAAATTCTGTGCCTTCATCCGTTTGCAAATAGAGGGGTTTGCGTCCCGTCTTGAAAATCTGCTGGAACGCCCGTACCAGATTCTCTCCTGTTTTGATCCGGATGGGTAGTACCCATGCGTACTTGGATAAAATATCGATACAGGTCAACATGTACCGATGTCCATCATTTTGGGGTGCAAATCGACTCATATCGACCAAATCAGCCTGCCATTGTGCGTCTACACCTCCTACGATGACTCGGTTACGGCGAAAATGTCGTCGGGCTGCTCGATGTAAGCGATAAGTGTCTTGGGTTTTTAACCATTCTCGAACTTCAGTTCGACTGATGCCTTGGGAATGTGCAGCTCGAGCGAGCGCTCCCACAGCGCTATAAGCGGCTGGACTGGTAGGGTTGTAGTACAAATCTGTTAACACCTTGTTCACAGTGGTACGCTACGTGGATTCCTGCCGTCCACCTTTTCTCATCCACTTTCGGGTGCCTGTCTTCCTACCCCTCATCTGGGTGCCTGTCTGGGTTGCGCTGTGGTGTGTTCGCTTCATGAGTAGACACTGACACTCTAGCCTGTGTGCACCCTATAGATATAGTACTTCATCGACCATGGGGATTACTTTTTCCAAGGCTGTCCATAGATCAGGGTCCAGAGTAAAACCACCTCGCTTCAGACAGAGGAGTCGAGCAAAATAGGGACTGCGGAAAATGTAGACGTTACACAGGTGAATGCTATCACCGTCCAGGTCACCCAACAACACCCGTTTCAAGGTAGTCCAGCCTTCCGGTGACAAAGAGACACGCGCTGGTTCAGACGTACACCAACACGTACTGTCGTCATCGATGAGCTCCACTCGTTTGGGATACAACAATAGGGTGCAGCCCGGTGTAAGAGTGCGGGTGGCTACAGAGTTCACCTCGGGGTGCAGTACGTCGTGGACGTCGGTGATAATAGCTTTCAGCGCCTGCCATAATGCCGGCCGGAGTATGATAGAGGAACCACCACGCTTTTCTAACCGGGGAAAAAAAGAATCATTTCTACCACTTCGTAGGTAGACACCTACTCCCACGTGCATGAAATCGACTTCGGGCTCTTTTCCCTGTAACAACCGTGTCAAAAGAGTCCAGCCTGCTAGGGTTAAACATAGCTTCACCTCTCGGGGCTGTTCTTCGATGAGCTGCAGTTGATGGTCATAGACGATCAGGGTGACGTGAGGAGTGAGTTGGAACAAGGCAAGCTCCCCAAGTGCTCCGTGCGCTGCCATGGTGGTGAATGACAAAACACCGATGAGGGAGGCCTGTATATATCGAAGGGGATGTACGTTGTGGTCTATTTTTTCTCTTCGTGAAAGTCCGTGATCACTCGGTAGTGTCTATTAAAACCCCTAGTCCGTATCCGTACACGTTATAGTTTTTTCGTGCCTTTTTTGGACCAACCCTAATGTTGTAGAGATAGGAATGCATTTAACCTGGGAATTGGCCATAGGCAATTTTGTGCAAAATGTGAGGATTGAAAATTAACCCAGGAAGGGTTGTGCGCGCGGACGTGGTGATTCTTCGCCGACGTCCGCGCGCTGGCTGAGACCCACAACGAAAAAATGTTTCAGGGCCAACCCTAATGTTATAGAGATAGGAATGGATTTTAACATGGGAATTTGCCATAGCCAATTTTGCGCAAAAAGTGAGGATTCTGCGGATGAGGAGTGGTTGCTCCACTTGAAAGCGGCCATGGAGGAGTTGTATCCACCACCACCACCACAACAACAACAACAACAACAACAACCTCGTCCACCTCCCCAGCCGGAATTCGTGGACATCAGGGAAATACCACCAGCGCACTTCGTACAAGATCTGCCCATTGATGTCCACCACGACCAACAACATCAACACCGGTACCGGCTGGAGCCTGGCTATGGCTACTCTCAGTGAGCAATTTTTTTGGAGTAGACAGGCCAACTCCCCCTGAATAAAACAGGGTAAACAAATTGACCTCAACGTCCCTTTTCAGGGCCAACCAACGGCCCTTTTCAGGGCCACCCCAATCTACCGAAAGGGGAACTTCTAACTTGGCACATTCAATTCAAATGAGGTCCTACATAATCTCCTATCCTCTATATTCTATAATTACCAATCTCCAACTCCAAAAAAACAATCCCTGCCCCTCAACGGCCCTTTTCAGGGCCAACCCCTAGCCCTTCCAACATACAGTTTTTTCTCTCCGTGTTCAGGGCCAACCCCTGCCAAATTTTTCAGGGCCAATTTTGTGCAAAATGTGAGGATTGAAAATTAACCCAGGAAGGGTTGGGCGCACGGACGTCGGCGAAGGCACCAATCAGCGACGCGTACATCAATTCTAATGTTATAGACATACGCAATGATTTAACCTGGAGAATTGGCCATAGCCAATTTTGTACAAAATCAGCGGATTGTAAATTAACCCAGGAAGGGTTGGGCGCGCGGACGTCGGCGAAGGCACCAATCAGCGACGCGTACATGAATTCTAATGTTATAGATATACGCAATGATTTAACCTGGAGAATTGGCCATAGACAATTTTGTACAAAATCAGCGGATTGTAAATTAACCCAGGAAGGATTGTGCGCGTCGCTGATTGGTGCCTTCGCCGACGTCCGCGTGCTGGCTGAGACCCACAACGAAAAAAATGTTTCAGGGCCAACCCCTAATGTTATAGAGATAGGAATGCATTTAACATGGGAATTGATCTGTTAGTAGGAAGTTTTTCCATTGACTGAGTGTTATTTACCTATTGTTACCTAGGTGTGTGTGCATGTGCAGGAGTTGGTGTTATTTTTTGTGCTTTGAAGTAGAAATTTCCTCTTTCGAAAGATTGGGTGGCCCTGAAAAGGGCCTTTGGAAGATGTAAGGGGTTAAGACTACACGAATCATCAGAGTCCAGAAAAAACTATTATTATTCAAATTAGCTAGAGCCAGTTTCAGCCCAAATCGTTTATTATGTGCCAACAAGGCAGAGTGTTGGATCAGTTTGCATATGCAGACCGATTGTATAACCCGTGACAGACGGGCTGGTCTCACTTCAAACCTCACTTCATCATCCGATTTAGTGTTTTTGATTGTGCTAATCTTGTATACAAATTAAGGATTCTGACTGGCTTACATATAATTATTGGTCATATTCACTGCAATGATTTAATGAAGTGACCGTCTAAAAGAAAATAACAGTATTCTGTTCATTTCATTTTCATTCATTACTTCGTTGCTGAAATGAAACAAAGCAATACATTTATTTCAATTACCCAAACAATTTTCACAGCGACTAGCAGATTTACCATAGATTGTGTGCAAAAAGAGGCTCAATGGGGATATTCAGGTTGACCAGCATCAATGTCTAAGACATCTCCCGATAGCTCAAATGAAATACCAGCTGCTTCCGTGCTGAAGTAAAAAATGTACAGGAGACTTCTAGCAAATCTGAAGAAATGAAATACTGGCTCCCTCGACTTGCATGACATTGGAGTTTTTTATGGATACTTCAGGTAAATCCCACAATATTTGCATATAAAATTAGATATTTTAGCCGTTTTACATAATCATCGGATAAATGTTGGAAGAAATTCATTTCAATTAAACAATGTTATTTTATGAAAAGAGGCATGGCCTGCTCTAGAGTACAGTTACGCAGTGTGCATACGCCCCCTTGTTAGGCCCCATGCAAGCGGAGACGTACAGGCTATTAATAGACACAAAGGCTTGATTCAATTATTACTTTGGGGAACATATGGGGGTTACGCGTTCACGATTGATAATACAACAAAGCAGTGGATAAAACATTCCAATTAGCAAACAATGTAATGTTGTACGAATAATCAGTTTTTTTATTGATAGACATTTTAGAAGTTGGGGACTAGTAACCAAACGAACTGTTACCAACGTACCCAAACGAACTGTTACCAACTGGGCCGTCCGGACGGTATGGCAGCCCGTTCCTACACTCGTGAAACGGGCATAACATGCCGCTCTTCTCGTCACGCTAACCTGCCTGTTCGCAGTGTGCGCCAAAGTCGAGAAGCTCCGTCAATATGGGGACTCTAAATTTACGAAAACGCCCGTTTTCCTGAACTGACCTGCACAAAGTATTCGGAAGTGGTCAGTTGTTCACGACTGCGATATTCACTTCCGGTCAAGAATACTTAGGGAACGTATCGTACATCGTTCAGGTCAGGTTTTTCCGCCTCTGGTCACACACCGGGCAGTCGATGGCAATGAGTTTACACTCTATGGGCATGTCAGTAGTGGACATAGGCTGTTTTGGTGCTCGTCGGGCATGTCTGTGAATACAGGATAGACACAGGGCTTGATGCCCGCATGGAAAAATGGCATATTTAGCAAAGCGTCTAGAGCATTCGACACAGCGTAAATACTGTGGTGGTTTCCATATTGCGTCTGGTGCCAGTCTTTTTTTTTATTGCGGAACAGTACTGCTGCATCTCTTGTCGCTATAAAATAGTCATCTCTTGTTTTTCTTGATCTTCTCTTTTCTGTTTTTCTTGGTCTTCTCTTTTCTGTTTTTCTTGGTCTTCTCCCAGTAATGGCGGCTGCAAATTAGCCATCTCTTTTTGTTCTTTTTTCCATTCTGCCAACTCATGTGGTAGGAGTTGAGCTTGGGCTTGTTCTTCATGTTGTTGGAAGATATCTTCTAGCACTCGGTCAAACCGTTGCTTTTGGAGTGCGGTGACATCTTCAATATCGCCGCCCTGTACCGGTTGGTATTGTTGGTCTTCATCATCTATGAATAGGTCTTGTAATATATTATCCAGCCAATCTTCATTGTGTTCCATACCGATGAAATTCTCCTCTACCGGTTGGTGTGGTAGTTCATTGTCTATCAATAGCTCTTGTAATAGGTTGTCAATTCCTCCATCAATATCCATGTGTTCAGCCATAGCCATGATGTAGTTGTGAATGCTTGGCTAGATACTGCGCGTTATTTATAGTCTAGGCGGCCATTGTTAACCGCCATGTTGGAAAATGCGCGGACGTCAGCGTAATCTCGCCATGGCATGATGGAGATATTGTGCTGGCTTCAAATTTTGTGTTTCTTTTCCAACTTTAAACCGGTGTGATTTTGCAATACATGCGAGTGTACGTGTAAAACTTATTTCAACTTGAACTTGGGAAACTTATGGTATAGCATTGAAACATTCAGAAGGCTAGCGGCAGGGTAACTCACTATTTTTAATGATTTTATCGATTTTACACCCGTAGGGTTATGGTAGTGGTGGTGTGAAAACCCCCGTAAATTTGAAATAAATCGGTTTACCTGCGTAAAAATACGTGAGGTGTGTTCCTCACATCCTTATAATGTCACCCTGAAAATTGGAGCGGGTTTATCGAAAGAAAAATAGGAATTTTTATCCTATGACACCGCCTACGGTAACACAGCACTATACAGTTTGGAGGCAAATGTGAGTCAGCTATGCGTGCCAATGGCTGTGTTATGGTAGGTAGCGTGATGGGGTAAAAATTCCTATTTTTCTTTCGATAAACCCGCTCCAATTTTTAGGGTGACATTATAAGGATGTGAGGAACACACCTTACGCAGGTAAACCGATTTATTTCAAATTTACGGAGGTTTTCACACCACCACTACCATAACCCTACGGGTGTAAAATCGACAAAATCTTTACAAATAGTAGGTTACCCAACCGCTAGCCCTCTGAATGTTTCAATGCTACACCATAAGTTTCCCAAGTTCAAGTTGAAATAAGTTTTACACGTACACTCGCATGTATTGCAAAATGAGACTGGTTTAAAGTTGGAAAAGAAACACAAAAATTTGAAGCCAGCACAATATCTCCATGGCGAGATTACGCTGACGTCCGCGCATTTTCCAACATGGCGGTTCATTAAACCGCCATTTTACAACATGGCGGTTCATTAAACCGCCATTTCCCAACATGGCGGTTAACAATGGCCGCCTAGACTATAAATAACGCGCAGTATCTAGCCATGCATCCACAACTACATCATGACTACCAGACGGAGGCTATTCAACGGACAAGATCCTAGAGAACATAGGGAGGTGGTTCACACCAGTGGAGACCCCAACGATGAACATGTGACAATAATTACCAGCTTACAGCGGGTGCATGAACATCATATTGCCGATACGTTGAGACGGCGAAGTGCACAACAAGACCAAGAGATCAGGGACGCTATGGAAGAAGATGAGGATGTGACGGACGACGAAGAACTTCCCGACATAGAGTGGTTAAACAGTAATAGACCCCCAGCAAATACAGCGGCTACCCAAACGCCAACTACCACAACGCCGGATACGGAAACAGGAACGCCAGCTACCACACCGCCAACTACAACAACAACAGGAATGACAACACCACCAACACCCTCTTGGGCAGAGGTGACCCGCCTGAACGAACAGATTAATCAAATGAGGGAAGACATGGATAAAATGGAAGATGCCAAGTGTAAACTACAACAACAACTGCATAAGGAAGAAACTAAATCAAACTGTAGCGTGTGTAACAACGAGGAAACCATGTACGGCCTATTCCCGTGCGGTCATCTATGCCTATGTCAGGAATGCTGGGTAGCCCTAACATGTATAGGGGGACGTGCCACTGTAGTGAGACGGACGAACTGCATTTAAAGATCAAGTGTCCCGTGTGTAGGACGTGGGTGTCCGGGGTGAAGAAAATTTACCGCTCGTAAAAAAGTGTGATAACACTTTCCAAAGGCCCTTTCCAGGGCCACCCAATCTTTCCGAAAGCGGAAACTTCTAACTCAAAGCACAAAAAAAACCACCAGCTCCCATCACCACACTCAATGAACACAATAGAATGAACGTGGTCACCACAGTAGACTCTGGGTATTGAATTTTAATACAATTATACGCTATGAAGGCGCTTCAATGAACATAGAATGAGCATAGAATGAACATAGAATGTAGGAATACGATAATGTCTGAATGTTTCAATGCAACAAGACTTGAAATGTTCAATATTTATGCAACAAGACTAACACAGTAGAATGAACGTCTTCACCACAGTAGACTCTGGGTATTGAATTTTTTTAAATATAATTATACGCTATCAAGGCGCTTCAATGAACGTAGAATAAACATAGAATGTAGGAGTACGGTAAATGTCTGAAAGTTTCAATGCAACAAGACTTGAAAATGTTCAATAGTTATGCAACAAGACTTGTTTGAACTCATCATCGTCTTTCCGCCCCTGGTGCACGTAGATGTAGGTAGCAAGCTGTTCACGTGGAATTCTGGGTGGACAGGCAGCTTCCATTGCGTGGGCAATTTGCTCTTCGGTCACGTCCTGTAGTGCCTCAGTGATGAGCGCATTTGATGGTATACTATTGTCCACACACGTATGCGTGTTGAAGACTCCGTCCTTGTTCACACAGCATGCACATTGCTGGATACGCAAGTGTCGAATGCGGGGTCTGAGATGATCCAGGAATGTGTCGATGTACTTGTTACAAATATACTGAGACACCTGGTCAGACAGGGCTTCATGAATTTTAGCTGTGAGACTCTGCAGCTTCCGCCACGCCGTTATTTTCAAGGTGACGCCCTCAGGACAAGGAACACGCTCTTGCGCGCAAGTATCAAAACTGATTTTCCATTTCCGTATATGCACCAGGAGCTGGTCGTTGAATCTAGCACAGCTGCCAAAGATGTCGTCACACACATAAAATTTCGCTTCGTCACTCCCCTGGTCGCGAATAACCGCATCGACGGCGTAATCAATGGCCTGTAGTTTTAGCCAGTTGTCGTACGTCAAGGCGATATGCCTAGCTGGTCTGGCGTTAAAGGCCGGAGCGTTAAAATGCACTTCCTCGTCTTTCACACTCACAGTTAAATAGGGTGGAAGCTCCCAAGTGTTCGTGTGGGCTGCCTGGTAGGCCTGCTGGATAATGTCATTGATCTCCTGCACAGACATAGGAAGTTGCACCTCTTCTTCTTTCGCTGGCTCAGGCACTTGCTGGGGCCCTGGCTGAAGCCCTTGCTCAGGTATTTCTAAAGGTGTTAGTCGGGGCCGTTTGGCTCGTGCACCGCGTTTGGCAGGTACACCAGACTCTGGGTGCGTACGTTTGGTAACTGTACGCTCTTGGGCTTCAAGTAGATCTGCTACTTCTTCAAGTTTGGTAGCTGTACGCTCTTCGGTGATGTCCATGACTAAGATATCATCATCTTGTAAATCCTGGGCTTGAAGTAGATATGCTAGTTCTTCATTTCCCGTCTTCTTCAGCGCCTCCACGAAGGCTAGAAATGCATAGGGGCCACGGCGCAGTAGACCGTCGATGAGGGCTCTGTTTTGTCGTGAAGTGGTGCTCTCCGCCATGATATCTTCGACACCGTGTTTCAGGAGTATGTTTTCCTCCATAAGCAGATCACATAGTTCGGCCACATGCTGCATCTCATCAATGAGGCGAACACGGTACTTTTGAAGCGTAACTCGCTGGGGTGTCTCCATGACTGTGGGCTCAGGCTGGTCAGTAGCTGCTACGGTGTAATAGGCTGGTGAAATTGCACTGGTGAAAGGAAAAGCTTCTCCACGTCTCATACAGGCAGGCAGGCAGGCAGGCAGGCAGGCAGGCAAGCAAGCAGGCAGGCAGGCAGGCAGGCTGGTCAGGCTGGTCAAGCAGGTAAGTCCGATAGCTCCGCTGGGTAGTGCAAGGAATACACCAAACCACTAAAAATCGCCTCCTTTTATACGTTTATTTTCCAACATGGCGGTTCAATGAACCGCTATTTTCCAACATGGCGGTTCAATGAACCGCCATTTTCCACCATTTTCCAACATGGCGGTTCAATGAACCGCCATTTTCCAACATGGCGGTTCAATGAACCGCCATTTTCCAACATGGCGGTTCATTGAACCGCCATTTTCCAACATGGCGGTTCATTGAACCGCCATTTTCCAACATGGCGGTTCATTGAACCGCCATTGTGGGGAAAAACCCCATGACATGTTCAAAGGTCACGCGAATACTCGCTTCTGATTGGCTGTCGCTGTGACGTCACAGAGGTCGTATGCAAATTTCTGAGGTCAATAGGGCTCAATTCACGCAGTTACTACTACTGATGTAACAGAGTAATACGTGGTTGTCCTGTTTGAGGCTTAAATGACTGTTATTGGGTCCCTAACTGCCCATGATTATATATGCGACACAATAATACCTTAGTGCCCAGGATGAGATTGTTAATTATATATAACACCTATCAGTCCATGGTCATACATTGTATATAGTATAGATCTGTGTAATGTGACATAACAAACCGTGGGTGTCCAGTATAAGGATGTTAACACTATCTGGCCAGGCCGATTTGGGGTGTACCGCAGCCTGGGTGAGAGGGGGAGCTGGAAATTGCCCCCCCCCCCACTATATATTTTCGCAAAGGCTAGATGGCTAAAACTTACATGTACGACACTATATCTTAGGGACAAGCTCTACAAAAACATGTCAAAGAAAATCGAAGATGGCCGACATGATGTCACATTGACGTCATTTTCAAAAAGAGCATTTTTGGACGATCTTTCGGTCAGAATTTTCTCTTCGCAAAAACCGCATGATAAAAACTGCATGATAAATTAGTAAATAATAATCTAATATGAAATAAAATAGGTTTAACCCAATTTTCCAAACAAATTTTGTTTTTTAAGAAATATGACAAAAACATCACTTTCTCTGATACGCCACATGGCCGCCATTTTAAATATACCAATGATCCCCTGCTCGGAAGGTTATGCCAATAGGCTCAAAATGACACCAATATGGCAACCTACAAAGTCACGGAGTTTCAGCTCTCCATTTTTTGTCGTTTTGGAGATAGTGCAGGAAGTGTCATAGGGAGGCATTCTGGCCCCACTCCCCCAGGCCTGGTATGGTTAATGGGGAAGGGAAGGGAGGGGGAACGAATCAGGGGTGCTTTTTTGGCGATACTAAGACAAATGATTTCAGTAAAATGCATAGGACCGCGTTGAATCAAGATGCTGAATTTTTGCGTAACTTTTGAAGGAATATGACGAAAACATCACTTTTCCGGTAACCCATATGGCCGCCATTTTAAATTTACCCATGATCCTCTGCTCGGGGGGGGGGGGAGTCATGCAAACAGGCTCAAAATGACGCCAATCTGATAATCTTAATGAGTTTCAGCTCTCATTTTTTTGTCGTTCCGGAGATAGGAAAAAACTAACAAGTTGGGGGGGGGGGGGGCGGAAAGTGCCCCCACCCTCAGGCCAGGTAGGGTTAAATGACTGATATCTGACCCCTAACAGTCCATGATCATATAAAGTAGATCTGTGTGATGTGATACGGTAATACCTGGTTGTCCAGGTGTGATGGCCATATATAGTATTGATGTGGCTGATGTAACACAGTAATACGTTGTTGCCCAGTATCTGGTTGTTAAATGACTGATATCTACCCTCTAACAGTCCATGATCATACAAAGTATAGATGTATGTGATGTAACATAGTGTAGTCGCGTTGTGTGCCTAGACTAGCAACATCTACTGCGATATAGGCCTAAAATATCCCCCATTAAAATCTTCCCTCCATTCCAACCCGAATTCTATATAAGCGTCTTGTTCGCTCTAAATCTCAACCCAGTCTGCCGATCTCAGAGCATGCAACGGGGCATGCCAGTTCTAGGTTCTGGCCCAAACCGGTTTTGAGCAATCTCCTGGCATGTACGATTTATTTCGAGGTAACAGGGCTAGCAGTTTGGATCGTAAAGCTATCCCTGCAACACCCCTCCCCGTTTTCTTTTTGGCGAAGGTCTTACTTCGCCTAGATAGAACCCTTCCCATCGCAGGCAACCGCCGTTCTAGCGCTGCCAACGATTACTAAAACACGAGACAAAGACGTGAATTCTCCATGTTATATCACATGTGTCAAAATCCGTAACATGCAGTGTACAAAAGTACACTGCGCTCTAAAAATACCCAACTTCAATAAAATGGTAACCATCCCACTAGTCCAGTCTTATTACCAGACTGTCTATAATTACACCCAAACCCACTAAAAATCTCGCTCAAATGCTCAGTCTCATGGGACCGATCATTTTATTTCTCAAAAATATAAGCAGCGGGCCAGCCTACCAGCTTTACGGCCCAAATAAATACAATCGGCCGCATGGGTCTGCTCACCTTAATTCTTGAAAATATACTCTGCAGGCCAGCCTACCAGCTACATGGCCGCAATAAATACGAGAACATTATTCAAACCAGGACTAGTATCTAGACTATAAATTGGCAGGCCAGCCTACCAGCTACATGGCCGCAATAAGCACCAGTCCGTCATGAAATCCACCACTGGAACAAGCCTATAAACTACTGGCTATATATTGAGTTCCCCATTCTCCCTCCCCTAATAATTTCAAGGCTCGCATTCGTCAGCAGCCAACAATTTCGAGTGGAAGAGCCCTTCCAGGGCGTACGCACGAAGAGTCAGAAACGTGTGCGCGCACTACACGCCACTGATCCCAATGTACATACGCTCCCGTAAACGGCTACCCACCAGAGAGAATGCTTGCAGAGGAAACAACCATAATTGCTCCACCTCCACAGATATCAAGCTCACACTCACAAAATCGTTGAGCTCAGAACTAGAACAGGGTTGAGACTATAATCGAATAATGACGTATATATTCAGCTATCCTGCCCCAATAAATTATAACGGGTACTACAAGATATCGGATAGACAACTCTCATCAGGGCTTCATGACGAAGGCATGGGATGAAGAGGGACGCGTCTACCTCGACCCCAGGTCTTCGGCATGGCTACCCGCACTACACATATTCTCATACTGTATCTTCTCCATGTCACTCCATATATTAACTTCACCACATAAACTTCCATGAACGTGCCACATAGCATAACACACACAGAAAACCCCACAAAGAACACAGTTATACAATCTCAACAGAAGTCACATAAAAACGCGAGTAACGCGTATATCTACCACACAGAATCTTCACACACAGAAATTATCTAATCACACAGCAACCATCGAACCCAGGCGTCCAGCATCCGGTTCCCTCACAAAGATTACTTAAACACACCTAGTTCACCATAACGCACCAAATGCTCCCATAACACACTACACGTATAACGCCGCAGCAAACCTCACAATTTCCGAACATCCAACTTTCGAATACACACGAGGGTTCTCCAACACACACCATAATTCAAGAAGAATAGTTCCAAAAATACAAATTACATTACACAACACATTACGAACGATTTGGGTCTAGAATTTTATGTATTTTTTTTCCTGAATTCCACAATGCCTCAAAAAACATCCTGTACAACAAAACCAAATCAATCCCCAAATAGGATAATTTCACATAGAAAATCAAAACTAAATACAATATATCCATCACTGCATACACGTGATGGTACACAACCATATATCTCCACCAAGCTGACGCTATATTACATCGCTTCAGACGCATACACAAAATGCGTCACCAATGGCCCATCAACTAACTTCACCATTTATCAGTTACTGGCAGAGCGAAATGGAGCCCACATTGGACAAGTCACCATTCCATAAAAATTCAAACTGCAAAAACCTTAGTGTCTCCAATAACCAAGGTTTTATCCCTAAAATCTACAACACAACCATAGGCTGACAGGAAATCGAAGCCTAGCAACAGGTCGTCAACCAAGGGTGCCACCACTATATTTCCAGTACAGTGAAAATCGGAGATGGACAATGGGACATGCCGAACTAGCATTCCCATACTGGTCATTCCTCGGAATGCACCAGTCAACCGAATAGGCGAAGACGACAACCCCTGAAGACCCAACCTAGCATATAGATGTTCACTCATGACGGTGACTTGGGCGGCCGTGTCTACCACAGCAGTCACCGGCACAGACCCAACCTTAACTGGAATGGACATCGCCCACCCCTGGGAACGAGACAGATTAACATCTCTGACTGCTGCAGTAAGTTCAATAACACCTGCCTCGTCTCCCGTGGACGACCCCACCCCGTCATTTGCAGTTGCTAATTCAGCCCACCCATCTAAATC